>JACCPG010002329.1:0-10777 GCA_016069955.1 Drepana arcuata | reverse complement strand
CCGCGAAACCAAAAACTAAATTTATGAATTAAGAAGTATCGTATCGTTTCGTCTCGCGCCGTCTAGTCGTGACCTCTCGTGACAGGCGGGCTGGAACATATCTCGCTCAGAGAATCAGCATTGCTATCCAGCGTGGCAATGCTGTTAGTCTTCTTGGCACGTTGCCTCGGGATACCGATTTGGGACAAATATTTTATCTGTAAGTAGTTAGTTTCAACTGTTCTTTGTAAATATTATTAATTATTGTTATTGTAAATAAAGAAAATGGTACAAATTCATTGGTACAATCGGGATTCGAATTTGAAATCTTTGTGTCGCAGGCAACTACTCGAACCACTCGGCCGACACGGCTCTAATGCAACGTGGCCCTCAAGAGGTAGGTAGAGATACATTAACTCCCGCGTCGCGACCCAACTCATAAACTCTTCAGTGATCAATGCATGTGGCGATAAATATAAATTGTATGCTAACCTTCTAATTCAAAGCTGAGCATAGTATGGTGTTTGCCTTAGTACCGCCAACAAGCGTCGCAGCCACACCTGTCAGAATATTAAATCGGCGGCATTAATCTGCCGCCACTGTCGGCGGCCGCGCTGTACCGCTCAATCCACGCGAGCAACCAATCAAAAATCTCATTCTAGACGAAATGGTGGCTTACCAACAATTTCAATGGCGACTGACCATTCACTATATTAACTAGTTGTGCCCTTCCGTTTCAGCCGTGTTAAATTTGACTTCTCCATTCCCTTGGATATTAACACGATGATGTATCGACTATACCTACCTCAATAAATAAGCGATGTAATCTAAAACATATAATGGAATCAGTGTTTCCTAAGATTAGCTCGTTCAAATAAGTAAACTATGCGTGTCCACAATATTAGTATTATTTATAGCGACGAACTAATAAATGTCCTCCACAAATGGCAAGAGTGAGGGCCAGAGGCTAACTCTGGCTGTGAAACTCGAGGTCGCGGGTTCAAGTTCATGTAACGAACACTAGTATTTGTTCCTCAGTCATGGATGGTATTGTGTATTTATTACTAGGTACATGTGAGATCCGAACCTACAACCTTTGTGTTGCAGGCACTCGAACTACTCAGCCACTACGGCTCTGACGAATATAATAATATACGATGATAGTATTATTGTAAGCTCCACATCACAATATTCAAAGAAGCTCTTTGCAATCGGTCTTATGAAAACGAATAACGCGCAATATAAAACCTCTTTGTTATTTTGCGGGGGTCGAAACTTATTCATCCCGCAAATCCGCTCATGTATGAAGCAAATCCCGCCCGGTCACCGCTGATTGCATTGTCATGTCTAGTGGTCTTGTACCCACACAAAATGTTTTGTGCCTTAACGGCACGTAAATAAAGGCTAGTATTTAATACGTATAAAGTAAAGTCACCGGTACTCACGTCGTATCGGTTTGTAAAACAAGCGAACCAACGTGATTGGAATGTTTTGCTCGACCCTTGGAACATATGAGGCTCTTTATGATCTATGTTTTTCCTTTTGATGTATAGTTTAACGCCTTGTTGTTGAGGTCACATACGATGTGATTAAAATGGTATAGTGTGTCATTTTACAGTGTGTTTTATCAATATTACTTATTGATAACAACGTAAAATCTAAATCGCCTTTTTGCTTCATTATAGCAGCGAGAACACCCAACTTTCTGGGACAACATATTGTCAAACTTGTGCAATAACGAAGTCTCGCCCGCACTATGCGTTACGCATATACGGATACCTATAATAAAGATCACGAAATAATATCATAACAACAGTATAATTATTATAATTCTTCACGCCTTCCCGCAAGGGTTCCCGATACGGTAGGCAGAGGTATAATAACACCTTTTCGCCAAAGAGTATGCCAATGACAGATGGCGAATCCATTTATCAGGCACGACTATACATACATCTTTGAAGTTTATCTGAAACGTAGGTAGGTACCCTCACCTGAAGTTCCGAAAATCCTTGAACCGATAGGCAAGCACACGTCTAGATTTTTCAGGTACTCAACCTACAGGGCACCGCGGCCCTACTAGCGATACAATAAATAAATGGTGTTATATTCCTATAAACAAAAGGGAACAAGACTTTTAAGTCCTGCAGACGCGCTAACCCCATTATCAGCCGTTCGGATTAACCGCTGCTAAGCCCCGCTGACAGCGGGTTCGATTTATGCCTACACGTACGCAATTTGCTGATACAGATCGCTTATTGACCGCTTACTCAATGCTGATGCTAATTAGTTACTAACTAATCACCAACGTGCAAACAATCAAAGTTTTCCTCATTACAATATCAGAATGGATGAATGCTACGAAATAACTGTTGCTACAGCGCTACGTCTATAGCCGCTACGGTAGCACTACGAACCGCTACGCTAATCCCCCAATCCACAAAAGCCTTGCGTTTCACGGCTCTTTATTACATTAATTTAAATGTTTGCACGCCGGATTACGGCGATCTGCGCCCTACAATACACCAGAAATATATCGTGATGCTCTCTCTGCTCACGCCTGTAGATTATCACACGCGGCACGTAGATAGTAAGGTAAAAATCTTCGATGAACCTTATGTTTACGAGTATACCCGTATCATATTGCTTATTTTTTTATATTTAAATCCTTTCCATTTAAGGTGTATTGGAAGAAACGGTAGGCAGAGGTATAGTAAAGTGCCAACGCGACAGATGGAGGTTTCATCGCCGTTGCGCACATATGACAATACATGCACAATAACTGAGATTTATATAACAAATACACTTTTTTTATCATAAAGCTCGTGATGTTACTTCACTATAAATATAATATAATATATCCTCACGCCTTCCCACAAGGGTCCCCGAAGGGGTAGGCAGAGGTGTATAGGTAATACCCACACACCCACTTTCCGCCAGAGGTATATTAGGTGCCAACGTGACAGATGGCGAGTCCATCGCCGTTACTCAAGCACGACTATACATACGCCTTTGAATTCCTTCTCAGACGTATGCAGGTTTCCTCTCGATGTTTTCCTTCACCGTAAAGCTCGTGGTGTGACTAATCACTGTACTTAAGTTCAGAAAAAACTCATTGGTACAGTCGGGATTCGAACTTGCGACCTTTGCGTCGCAGGCAACTGCTCGAACCACTCGGCCACCACGGCTCGTCTAAACTACTTCACTAAAGTTCATAAAATCTCATTGAAACTTTCCACCTCGGATTTGGAATCCTTTCTTTGTATTTCAAAAGTGCTTTTCTTTAATTAGGCACATTATTTTTTATATCTACTATAATTTTTTTGTGATTACAGTTTTTCCGATATTCGATATGGTCGGCAGGATACCTGGCTCTCACTCAGGAAGCTCGGGTTCGATTCCCGGTACCTATAGGAAGTTGTTTTGCATAATCTTTTTTATATTTCACTTTATATACTTACTCTTAATAATAATATAATAATATATCCTCACGCCTTCCCACAAGGGTCCCCGAAGGGGTAGGCAGAGGTGTATAGGTAATACCCACACACCCACTTTCCGCCAGAGGCATATTAGGTGCCAACGTGACAGATGGCGAGTCCATCGCCGTTACTCAAGCACGACTATACATACGCCTTTTGAATTTCTTCTCAGACGTATGCAGGTTTCCTCTCGATGTTTTCCTTCACCGTAAAGCTCGTGGTGTGACTAATCACTGTACTTAAGTTTAGAAAAACTCATTTATATACTTACGTAATCTCTTTAATATGTTTCTTAATGTTCATTTACTTTTTAATTCTGTTACCTACTCCTTTAAACATTCTATTATGGACTTGTATATCCACCGATTCTTATTTCTACCAGAGACACCATGTACGAATAGTTCGAGGAGTTGCCTGAAACGAACAGATTGAAAATTTGGACCGTGCGAAAGAGTTTTTGCGAGCGTGAATATAATACACGTTTTACGGCGAAGGAAGACATCGTGAGGAAACCTGTAATGTGCTTCACAAACATATCAGCATTTAACATTGGCATCTAAATTTTGTACAATTATATTTAGTTATTGGAGGCCAACACCACACATAGCGAGACTCTCACCATTTTCAATAAAGAAAAATGTGTAGGTAAAAAAAAAAAGCCATCACACCTTTCGATACCGGAATTCGAACCCGATCTTTGCGTCACTCGGCCATTACGAATATGTAGGTATTTAAGACAAAAAGTTCTTACTATTAGCAAGTTAACTTGCCAAGTGCAAGCACAAATTCTGTGGCTACTATTTACCTGTCTCCGTTTGTTGGTAGTCGGATTAATGTTGTCAGCGCATCTGGATGCGCGACGATAAACGATAGTAATTAGTCATGCTAAGCTATTGGGACACAAACAAAATATTTACTAGAGTCTACAGCGTTAAATTATTGCAGCATAATCCGATAAACAGATCGTTGGCTCGAAAATTGTATTATCGTCGCTGTAAAGTGTTCGCAAGTCGCCGCTTTACGAGGGCAAGCGGCGGGGGCATGCAAACATAAAAATTCTCTATCGGGACTAATAGGAGCGAAACAAATAAAAGGATACGTAAATAGAAGCGTTGGATAAATTCCAGTGGGGCTCGAGTGCGCGTAAATCCGCGCGATTTGTATCTGTGACAGGGAGTGCGGGCCCGCGCCCGCGCCCCCTCCGCCGCCCCCACACGAGCTGACAATTAATTTGATAGATAACATTTTTGTAATATATACCGACATTTACTATGGCACTAAGATTATGTTCATTCATTACATCTGACAGCGAAATGTTAACAATAAGATAGAGAAACAGCTTTTTACGAAAATAGGATCTCGTGAAATACAAATGTAGGTAGGTAAGTATTTAATAAACACATACTAAGTTTAACAATTTGGCGTTACACTAACATTATTACTACTTAGAGGCCCTTAACGAGCATTCCATATTCAGGCCAATTATCATTCATTTATTCATTCATCAATTCTCATTTAATAAAATCCATACTTAAAAAAAATACTAGATACTTATATGTAGGTATAACATTGCAATATTCTGAGTCAATAGAAGGGCCAAAAACATATTATAATGAGTGTAAAAACCTATCCACCGCTTTACGGCGCACCGCAGCCGCTTGGGTCACGTCTATGCAAATTATATTAAATTGCAAACGCTTAATAACAACTGTGCCGCGCTGCTACGGTAAAGAGATGCAATTACACCAATCAAATTGAAATTTTAGACCACTAATTACACTCGACATGTTTCATAGCTCCTGCATTAATCCGACAGCAGCCGAACAGTGGAATGATATTGCTATCCTTGAGCGTTTCCGTTGTGAAGTAATATTTATATATATAATGACATTTTGAGAGTTATGTCTGATGTATGTGACTCCAAAGATCGGACATTTAATAATCTAAAAACTAAATGCACGGTTCCTAATTTGCATGTCTACATGCTTTGCTTACTTGCTCGCTTGTAAAAATATCTTACCAATTTCCACAAGGGTCCCGTTTTTCTCTTCTCACTCTCATTTTTTTCCGGTGATATATTACCCGCCCACCTGCCCGCTGGGCCGATGACATCGCTAAGGTGGCTCGAAGACTGTGGTGGAGACTGGCTCAGGACCGAGAACACTGGCGTAGAACCGGGGAGGCCTATACCCAGCAGTGGGTGCATGTGGGCTGAAAATGATGATGATGATATATTTTGGGTACCAACGTCACGAATGGCGAGTCATTTAATTTCTTTTAAACGTATGCAGGACTCCTCTAGATGATTTCCTTCACTCCACTCGATCACCAATGATAGAAAGAGTAAAATGTACCGTTGTTTTAATGTAGAATTGAGTCTCTTAGCTCACTGACTGTACCTTCAATGCACTTAGCAAACATACTGTTGGTACACCTTAATAAGGAAAATAAAATTCAAAGGCGTAAGTATAGTCAGTCTGCCTTGAGTAACGTCAATGGACTCGCCATCGAGACGCTTGCACCTAAAATATATCTCTGGCGGAAAGTGGGTGTGTGGGTACCTATGCTCCTCTACCTATCTTTTCAAGGTCCCTCGTGCAAAGGCGTGAAAAATTGTGTACATTTATTAAATTAGATATATTTTGTAAATTAGTATGTAAGAAAACAATGTCATGTGAGCATCACATAGCCCCACTTACACATTGCTGTGTCCTGGCGTTGGATGAATTTGTATTACTGATGCATTGTACTTTATTAGTATATTGTATATATAAGCTGTGTCGGCCGAGTGGTTCGAGTAGTTGCCTGCGACACAGAGATCGTAAGTTCGAATCCCGACTGAACCAATGAGTTTTTGATAACTTAACTACAGTGATCAGTCACACCACGAGCTTTACGGTGAAAGAAAACATTGAGAGGAAACCTGCATACGTCTGAGAAGCAATTCAAAGGTATAGTCGTGCTTGAGTAACGGCGATGGACTCGCCATCTGTCACTTTGGCACCTAAAATATATCTCTCGCGGAAAGTGGGTGAATGGGTAAGTACACCTATACACGTCTGCCTACCCCTTCGGGGACCCTCGTGGAAGGCGTGAGGATATATAGTACTGTATATAATATGTCAATATGTTAAGCTAAACAAAAATACCATAGTAACAGTGCGATCATATAAGCTATTGCAATCTATATCTCTTAATATCGTATAAATCATTCGGTACTGGGTACAAACTAGCAGCAATAGTGTGGCAAGGCGATAAGCCTGGCCCGCATCGCACCTGCTACCGCATCACTCGAGCGAGCCCACAACTTAGCACCCTCTCGCCTCACATACCAAATCACTTGCTAAACTACCCCACAGATGACTGGCGAAAAAAAAATGTGTAGTTATAAGGAAAAAGACCGCATAAAATGATAACTATTTGAATTTTAAATTTTTTTATAATTCCGTATTTACTTGTTCTATACGGGTGATGATGGGTGGAGGCCGAGTGGTTCAAGTGGTTGCCTGCAACATAAAGATTGCAAGTTCGAATCCTGACTGTACCAATGAGTTTATCTGAACTTAAGTACAGTGATTAGTCATACCATAAGCTTTATGGTGAAGAAACATGCATACGTTAAAAAAAACGTTTTATTTGTATTTACTTGAGTTACGGCGATGGACTTGCCATCTGTCACGTGAGCACCTAAAATATATCTTTGGCGGAAATTGGGTGTGTGGGTACCACCTCTGCCCAACCTTGTGAGAAGGTGTGAGGATATATTATAATGCCGACTATGAAAAAATACCAAAAGTACACCAGCTTTAAAAACTCATTAAAAGTATCATTACTCGTAAAAAACAAAGCAAACTCCCGCAAACTCATTGCGGCGAAGTCAAAAGCTGGCAATTTAAAAGCCAAATAAGCGTCGTATCAGAGAGTTTTTCTTAAAGGAGTCAGCTCGCAAACTACGTTAAAATGATTTAATTCCCCCCAGATAGCGTTACGGGCGGCGCTATTATTGAGATCGCCGCCGGCCCGGGGCCACCCGGCTAATAAACGCTTATCAACGCCCTCATTATCACACCCTTAACATCGCTTTAATGTCTTGCTCTTGAACAAAACATATTTAATCACATTTTTTACCGGCGTCGAGAACTTTTAAAATTTCATAAATTCACAGCGCCGGAAAAAGTCGAGGCTAAGTGGATCTTGTCGAGTCGAGGGTACCCGTGTTGACTTGGATGTCTGGTATTACAAGATTTCCTCCGCAAATCTATCTGCATGCATATTATGTTGAGTCGAATGAGCAATTATTTTTTACAAAAATTTATACGAATCAAATAAGTTGACGACAAAACGTCTAATTAATTTTGCTACATAAATAACAAGTAAATCTCGCAAAACTGAGATATTGGCAAAAATATGATTTGCTATAAAACTTCATGGCAATATATTTCAAACTGGAACACACCACCGGCCTCGCGTCGCCACCTCAGCACTTCCCGCCTGAGCCCTGATCTTTTAAGCCCGACTTTACGGCTCGTTCGCGACACTAAATTATAATATAACACATCGTAAATTTACCAAACTATCCTTTCGTGACGTACCCGACTTATGGACTCTTGTACGAAGCTTTAATAAGCCCACCTCACACTTGAGATCGATAATTTCTACACCGAAATTAATGCAGTTATAACACAAACATATTGGAATTGAGATGGCATAATAAGATGTGCTCTACAAAAAGAGTACTAAGGTACGGCGAGTCGGTGAAAGAGGACTGTAAGTCCAGAGAGAATTAGCAAATTAAGGACATGGTTACGTATTATAGGGACTATATTAATAAAACATATCCTATGATCCAGACTGAAATCTATCTCTAAGCCAAATTTCATCCTATTCTGTCCACCGGAACTTTCACATTTATGATATAAAAAGTTTCTATAGATAAAAGTCACAAGGAATGAATTGATTAACATTATTACCCTAGAACCGGGCCAGGTGCATTAGTGTGCTCAGCCTAGGATTTGTCAAGTGTTCTTTGAACGTATCTCTCTCCCCCGTGTTTAAACTGAAAATTAAGAGCCTGCAAGCAAACAGTATCGTTGTAGGGAAAAAATAAAAAGGGTGTCGTCGGCGAAGTATCTACTCGTTACGCGTAATATTCGAAGCAACGGTGAAAGAACAGAATTGAATATTAAATGAAATAATTTATGCCATATTTATCATTTTGCAAATGAACAATACCTTAATGAAAACGTTGAAATATTTTTTTGGCAGCTCTTGTGAATATATTTTTTATCAGAGGTTTTTCGAACTGTTCTTAATTAGAGGAATATTATTCTAATTTCAATATAATTTGGACACTAAATTTTAGTCAGACATATGCGTATCATCACGCCGAGTCCCTTACGGGGTAGGCAGTAAGATTATAGCGGCAGCTCTCTCTAGACTTACATACCTCTTGTGTTAATTAGACTCGCAAAACTTGAGAGTAGTTGTAACCGATTTTTTTTCCTTATGCTATATAAATACTATGGATTATGGACACTTCGGATGACTTTCGATGGATAGAGTTATGGCAGACCTATCGACCTATTTAATCTCTATTAAACTAAACGGCGGGTAAACCGTGAGACATGGCTAGTCTAATATAAAACGCGCTACGTCTAATACTAAAGGCCGTGGTGCCTTGGTTATAGTAGTCGCCTGTTATGTAAAGACTACAAATTCGAACCCCGGCGGTCAGAATCTACCGACATGAGTTCAGAACTTAGGTATAGTGATAGCGCACGCTAACAGCGGTGCTGAAAGCAAGGGGAAACTACTGCAAGGTACTCCGAAACAAAACGGATGAAATGGAAAATATTAAGAGTAACATAAATGGAAAGAATTTCATGTGTTACAAGAGTTATCAATTAGAGCTTTACAGTAAATAAAACATTGTGGAGAAGTCGACATACATATGAGAAGACGTTCAAGGACGGCGCCGGACTCGGCGTCTGTCATGTTGACACATGAAGTATATATCCGTCGAAATTAAGAGTAACACCTGTGCCGACCGCTTCGAGGAACTTGAGACTTTATTATTGCATTATTAGTCAGAAAACGAGTAATCGTCCTAATAACTTGTTCCTATCCATTTCTATGTAACTACTTGGTGCTCCTAGATCGGCTATAAATCACCTGGGATCAAGCACGGTTATCTGTGACAAGGGACGCTGTCAGATATGTCCGACCAACGCATTCCAAATCTGTTGATCCTGTTTTCATTATATTTAACGAAATAGAAGAACGCAGCTAAAATATCTAGTAAGGATTCCAGAACACCAAAAGGAATTGTTCATTCTTTATGCTGCTATCACAGCCAAATAAATAACGTCCATAGGCTATGGCTGCAATAGAATTCTGGCTCGCGACCTGTTTAAAAAAACAAATAAAAATATTGTCGTCATCCATTGAAACGTATATTTTAATTATTCTAGAAGGATAAGTTTAATATATATTACGTTTTACATTTAATATATATCTTACCATAAGACAAACTAAGGACCCTATTACAATATTTCACACACCTTTTGAGTCTTATTTGACAGTAAAACATAACTTTATCCGTAATAGGTGCTTCCGTGAAGTCATATATTTTTTAAGGTAAGTACGGTGTAAAAAATACTTTTAAGTATAATTAATAGTGGCAAGTAAAACAAAAACAGGTTAAAAAAATACATAAAACAACGGGCAGGTAAAGGTGACGAGGCCGCGGAGGGGGGAGGTCTTCGTTAAGGTTTAATTAAATCGTCCTCTCGCGCTTTAATTCCACCGTTATTAACGCTGTTAAAAAGTGAGTAGCCCGAACAGATAAAACTATGGAGCTGAAATACTATTTTCTTAAAAAAACATTTTTTTAAAGTTTGAAAGTAATTGGACTAGAAGTAATGGTCGATTTCTTTTTGATATTTAGAATATATTAAAAATCTGTAACAAAAATACCTATAAAGAGGTTTTTGCGCAAACGTAACACGAAACACACAAAGTACGCAGCATGTATTTTCATGAATGAATTCCGTCATTGACAAATAAACCAATCACCAATAAACCAGAGGGCCGTCTGGTCTAGTGGCTAAAGCCCGACTGCGAAACTGAAGGCCGCGGGTTCGACTCCCGCTGAGGGCAGTTATTCCTATGATGAACACCAGTATTTGTACCCTAATCTTGGATGTCCTATATATGAGTAAATATAGCGTTCCTTATTACAACGACAACTTTTGCCTAATTTCGAGCTACGCCAATTTGTGTGGAATAGTCAAGGTATTTAGGTACTTATTATTAACAGT
>JACCPG010002324.1:0-24720 GCA_016069955.1 Drepana arcuata | reverse complement strand
TGTTAGAAACTATTCAAAAATATTCAAAAGTGTCTGCGCTCAAGCAAAATCACTATTAATAACTAATAAAATAGGTATTTCTAATAATAAAATAAAAAACTTTGTGGCAGGTTATTAACAGAGAAACTAGAAAGACACAAAAACGAGATCATAATTAATTGTCGTTGAAAATAGATAATCAGACCATTTCTGATAAGCAAGAAGTGGCGGAGACACTAGAAAATTACTTCACTAATATTCCAGTGGAAGTTACGAAATCTCTTCCCTCTTCTTCAATATTAGCTGAAGCTCTTTTAAAATAAAACTTACTGAAGACATACAAGCCTTTAAATTTAAACCAATAAGTACAACTACAAATAAATACGCGTTTAAAGTCTCAATATAAAAAATACTGAAGACTTATGAGGAATATCCATTAAGGTTCTTGGAGATATTATTGAATCAATCGCTCCTATCCTAGCAGACATACGTGCCTTCGGATCGCGTGAACATAGAAGTCAACGCACACAATCAACGAACGCGAAAAGTCAGCTGCGCTACGTCTCCAGTCATTCGAAAACTTATTTAATTTATAAATTTTTTGTTTGATAATTAATTAAGTCGCATTTATAAGTTTTAGTATTAGTCTTTAGTATTTAGTAAGTTTTAATATTCTTTTGGCATTTTTGATAATCATTGTTTGTATTTCTTTCATAATCAAATCATCTAATATCAATCTTCTTGTGCCTCGGAGCATGTACGGCGCAAGCTATGTACAAATTAACCGCCAGCAGTTTAACTGCGGCTCGCGACTATTTAAGTCGCAAGCCGTGTATACATTCAGTTCACCAATATCAGCCGCTACGAGTGGACTCCTATCAATCAATATTGTAATCATTAATCAATAAATCTAATATCAAGCGGTTTCTATCAATTATCAACATCATTTTAAGTTGTGCGATCTTACACCGTACAAAAACCAAACTTCAAAATATGGAGGAAACCTGCATACGTCTGAGAAGAAATGCAAAGGCGTATGTATGGACGATGACGATGGGAATAGATGGGATTACGGCTGAGATGATCAAGTACGGTGGACCAGCGGTCTGGGACGTCATCTATTTGCTATGCAATCTTTGCTGGGAGAAGGGCGATGTTCCGGACGACTGGAGGCGAGCAGTCATCGTGCCTTTCTATAAAGGAAAGGGATCACGATTGGACTGCTCAAACTACAGAGCCATCAGCTTGGTCAGCTTAGCTAGTAAAGTGTACACGAAGATCCTGACGATAAGAATGCAAGAGCGATCCGAAAGGTTTCTCTGGGAATCCCAAGGCGGATTTAGACCAGGAAGAGGATGTATGGATCAAACCTTCTCGCTTCGCGGAATCGCGGAAAAGTTTTTGGATATTAACCAAAAGGTTTTCTGCGCTTTCGTCGACTTGGAGAAGGCATTTGATAGAGTCGTACGAAAGGAACTTTGGGACGTGTTGCCTGGATATGGAGTGAGCAGTTCCCTACTGCATGCCGTGAAATCACTCTATAGTGATAGCGAGGCGTGCGTTAGGGTTAACGGTGAGATGTCACCCTGGTTTGATGTGAAGTCGGGGGTCAAACAAAGGTGTATCATGTCTGCCTGGCTGTTCATTATATATCTAGATAACTGTCTGAGAGCACTAAGAAGGAACGGATGTGGAGTGAAAATGGGAAACTTAGTGGTCAACTGCCTACTATACGCCGATGACGCGGTTTTACTGGCGTCATCAGAGGGCGAACTGCAGTCACTAGTTACCATAATGAAAGTAGAATGTGAAAAGAAGGGGCTGCGCCTAAACGCTGGCGTTATTCAAGGTTCTGGTGTCTGAAAGAGATGAACAAGTGACCGATTGTGCTATATTTCCTCGCAATGGCAAATTCAGGAGCAAGTGAATGAATTTGGTATATCTTGGAAGCATGTTCACACGAGATGGAAAGTATGAAAGATAATAAGAAGGATAACTGCTGAAATAGGTGAATGGAGCCATGTCGGCGTTGATGGCAGTAAAGTCTGAGCAAGAATGCTCGGAGTTGCTGTCCACAACGCGATATTGGTACTCTACCTTATTGTGTGGCAGCGAATCCTGGGTATGTCAGAGGAAGTGTGAAAATAGCTTGAATGCAGTTGAGATACGATCTCTTTGAAAAATGTGCGGAGTAACGATATTAGATCGAATCCGCAATGAAGAGATTCGCAAATCAACTGGCGTGAATGAGGGCGTGATTGTAAAGATAAAGAAAGGCATGTTACGTTGGTTTGACAATTACAGAAAGGATGAGGAAGTAAGATTGACGAAACAGATATACAAAGCAAAAGTGTGTGCAAGAAGAGGGTAGAGGAAGGCCACGCCCCACTACCTGGATCAAATAGATCGGACTCGAAGGACGGGAACGTTAAGAGTACTCGAACCGACGAGCATGTATGAAGAGACTGATGAATGTGGACGAAGCGAAAGAGGTATGTAAGTCTAGAGAGAACTGGCGCTCTATACTCTCTGCCAACCCCGTTAGGGACTTGGCGTGATGATATGTATGTATGTATGTATGTATGTATGGACGTGCTTGAGTAACGGCGATGGACTCGCCATCTGTCACGTTGGCGCCTAATATACCTCTGGCGGAAAGTGGGTGTGTGGGTATTACCCATATTCCTCTGCCTACCCCTTCGGGGACCCTTGTGGGAAGGCGTGAGGATATATTATTATTATTATATTTATCAAAATATGGAACTCTTAAATATTAAAGAGTCTCATATTGAATCTGTTAATTATATAAATAATTACTTAACAAACATTGGGAAATCTCTAGCTCAACAGACTCAACCTAACTTTCTGATAAATCCTGCTCTTGTTACATCACAAACGCAATTGAATTCACTTGTTCTCTTAGATACAGATATAGATGAAGTGTACAATATTTTAATGAATTTAAAGTCTGATAGTGCGCCGGGATGGGATAATATCTCCACCAGCTTCTTAAAGTACGCCAAAAGTACGTCCTAGTTCTTAAAGTACGTCCCGGCGCACTATCAGACTTTAATAATAATAATATTATATTATTATTATTATTATTAAAGTCTGATAGTGCGCCGGGATGGGATAATATCTCCACCAGCTTCTTAAAGTACGCCAAAACTGAAGTGGTTTCTATCTTAACGCATCTTATTAATATCTGTTTCAAAAAGGGTACTTTTCCTACACTTCTTAAAAAGTCTATTTTAATACCAGTTCACAAGGGTGGGGATGAATGCGATATTAATAATTATCAACCTATAGCAATTCTTCTAGCAATTTCTAAAATTCTGGAAAAGGTGCTAAATTCACGCCTAATCAATTATCTAAATTCATTTAATATTTTATCTACGAATCAATTTAGCTTTCGACAGGAAAAATCCACTGAAGACGCAGTAACAGCTGTGACTACAGAGGTGGTAGAACAGCTAGATAGGGGCAAAAAATTTATATCAGTTTTTCTGGGTCTTAAAAAAGCGTTCGATACAGTATCCATTCCTATTCTTGTGAACAAATTGGAAAATATTGGAATAAGAGGTACATCTTTGGCCCTATTCAAAGATTATTTGCAATAGAAAGCAAAGTGTAAGGATAGGTAAAATATTCAGTAATGATGCTGAAGTTAGCTATGGTGTCCCCGCTTGTGACGCTTGCAATACCAGGGGTATCACTCGCGCGTTGCCGATCCTGCAGGAATCTTTTCACACCCTTCTTGAAGAACTCCATGCTGTACTCTCCAGGGAAAACCTCAACGGGGAGCTCATTCCACAGCCTGAGCGTTCGCGGAAGAAAACTCCCTTGGAAGCGCACAGTGCGAGACCTTTGTGGTTCCAAGGTATGGGGATGAATTCCCCGTCGATGGCGAGAGGTGCGATGGTAGAAGGTGGAAGTGGGCATCATGTCGAACAACTCTGCTGAACACTCCCCGTTATACAAGCGGTAGAACACACACAGGGAGGCAAAGTCTCTCCTCAGACTTAGTGATTCCAAGCCGCTTGTGAGCAAAGGATCATCGACAATTCCAGCGGCGCGTTTCTGAACCGCGTCAAAAGGCCCTAGCTGGTATCCAGGGGCTCCAGCCCACAGGTGGCAGCAGTACTCCATATGTGGCCGAACTTGCGACTTATAAAGTTGCAGCCTTTGTGAAGATGTGAAGTACCGCTTAGCTCTGCTGAGCACACCGAGCTTCCTCGACGCCAGCTTAGCCTTGTCCTCTAAATGACCACGGAACTGAACGTCGCTGGAAATATCGACCCCAAGGATCCTAATGCTCTCCGAGATGTTCAGGGGAGTGTTCTGGAATTGTGGAGCCACAGCGAATGGAGTTTTTTTAGCAGTGAACGCGCACACTTGTGTCTTAGTGGGGTTGAAGTGGACTAGGTTTAGTCGACCCCAATCGGAGACACTGCGAAGTGTACTCTCGATTTCAGACACAAGTCGTTCGCGTCTTTCCTCCACAGTGGAATGAGGGAGATTAGCACGGCCCGTGTAGTAAGTGTCCCCAGTGCTGTCGTCTGCATAGCAATGAATGCCCTCAATAGAAAGCATGTCATTAATATGCAGAAGAAACAGAGTCGGGGACAACACAGAGCCTTGCGGGACTCCAGCATTAATGTCCATGCTTTCGGAGCAGCTACCGTCAACGACGGCTCTTATGCATCTGCTGGACAGAAAGCTGGCGACCCATTTGCATAATCCCTCTGGCAGTCCGTAGGATGGAAGCTTCGATAGAAGACCGCGACGCCAGACCCGATCGAACGCTTTCGCCACATCCAAGCTAACAGCTAATGCCTCACCTTGACTCTCAATGGCGAGTGACCAACGGTGCGTGAGATATACCAGAAGGTCACCCGTTGAGCGACTGTGGCGGAAGCCATACTGTTGGTCACTCAACAAACCGTGACCCTCTAGATATCGCAGGAGTTGCGTGTTAATTACTCGCTCCATAATTTTAGAGAGGAGGGAGGTGATGGCGATCGGCCTGTAATTTGATGGGTCTGATCTATCGCCCTTTTTGGGCACTAGGTGCACGTGGGCGGTCTTCCACGAAGTTGGGACTTTTTGGGTGGAGTAGGAAAGCGCGAATAGGCGCGTCAAAACAGGACACAATTCAGGAGCACACTGCTTACGCACCACTGCCGGAATACCGTCTGGCCCGCTCGACTTATGGACGTCCAGAGACAGCATCTCCCGCCGGACCTCCCGTTGGGTTATGCTTATCTCCGGCATAGAGTTCTCACACCGCAAGATAGTTGGCGGTGTGGCGCCTCCGTCATCCATAGTCGAGTTCGAGGCAAAGAGAGATCCCAATAGATCCGCTTTCTCTTTGGCACTGTGGGCCAAGTTACCATCCGGCTTACGGAGTGGTGGTAGGGACGACTGGCAAAAGTTTCCCTCAGCAGCCTTGGCAAGGGACCAAAAAGCACGGCTGCCAGAGGGGTAGCTAGCGAGTCTCTTACCAATTCTGCTGACGAAATCGAATTTCGCCCTGGCAATCGCTCGCTTACAGTGCCTCGAGGCAGCATTAAGTTTCCGCTTTGCATCAGATATGTTGGGGTCCAGATTGGATCGAGCCGTAGTCCACGCCTCATACAAGGCTTGCTTGGATAATTTAGCTTCCTTGCAGGGCTTATTAAACCACGGCTGTTTCTTTACCCCTGTAGCTACTAGCGAGTTTGGAATGTAGCATTCCATTTCTGCCAGTATCGTCTCAGCGACGGCTGCTGCACAGGGGTCTGGATCTTCTGATGCGAAGCAGATCTGCCTCCACGGGTACGATGCGTAAAACTCACGCAATCCATCCCAGTCTGCTGCCTTGTAGTGCCACATGCGCCGCCGCCCCGGAGGTAGGGGCACTTCGGCCTTTGCGCACGGCACTTGCGTCCGGACCAGACAGTGGTCGGATGTGCCAAGTGGCGCACCCACCGAGATGGAATAGCTGTCCGGTCGCGTGGTCAGCAGAAGGTCCAGTAAGGAGCTTGTATGGCCCTCGATATCAGGTATTCTGGTTGGTTCCTGTACCAGCTGCGAGAAGCCATAAGCCAGGGCAAGCTCGTAAGCAGCCCTCCCCGCGCAGTCAGTGGACCGAGAACCAAGCCACTCAACATGGTGAGCGTTAAAATCTCCTAAAACCACCAACTCCGCGGAGGGGTACTGCTCAAGTACTTTGTCCGCTGTCGATTGCAGGTGCTCAAATAGGCGAACTGTGTCTGTGTCACCGCTATGGGACCTGTAAAGGCACGCGTAGATTCGGGTGTTGCCACCATAGTCTACGCGCACCCACAAAATTGACAGGTCTCTGTCTTCAAGGCCGTGGAGACGTCGACAGCAAATATCCTCCCGGAAGTACATTCATACCCCGGCGCGGCGCACAAAATTGTGTTCCATCTTGTACCCGGGGTAGTTCAGGTACGATGTATCATCGGGGCAGGATATCTGCGTCTCCGTCAGAAATAGCAGAGTCGGCTGCGTCGTCTCAAGGTGTTGGTGGACTGCGTTTAGGTTAGAATGAAGTCCCCTGATGTTGCAAAAGTCCATTTTTAATGTGGATGGGAGGCCGCTGAGAAAAATCTACTATTTTTGTATTTGGCCATTATTGATTTTTAAGGGTGCTGAAAAGGAAGAAGAGGAATCGTTGTGTCGGCATCAACGAGGACAAAGCGCAGTCTCAATCCGCCACAGTGATGTACAGGTAGTGCGGATTGCCGGAGCGGAAGTCGGAAGGGCCCCCGATCCCCCCCTGATGCAGCGGCCGGGTTCACTCCGGTCTCCTCCTCCGGCACGACCACTACACCAAGGACTTTACACACATGTGCGGGTCAGCCTCCCAGGGCGGAGATTATGTGATCCCTGGGTTCGGGACCCCTACTATATGCGGGCGGCCAGCGGACAGCCGTTTCACCGGGTCTCCCTAACAACCGCACCGACATGCCGCGCCTGGTCACCACCACGGCGGAATTGCACCACTGGTCCTGTGCTGCCGACACATCGCTTCCTCTTGGAGCCTGGCGACCTTACTCACCACAGGAACACGACACACCCGAAGGTAATGCCATTTAGCTGCGATCTTCTGTAAGGCGGAGGTAATGGTACCAGTCGGGCTGCTCCGAATTTGAACGGGAATTAACCGTTGTGCCCTCCCTCCCTTAAACACATTTTTCGAAGAGATCGCATCTCGACTGCATTCAAGCTGTTTTCATACTTCCTCTGACATACACAGGATTCGCTGCCATACAATAAGGTAGGTACCAATATCGCGTTGTGGACAGCAACTCGAGCATTCTTGCTCAGACTTTTACTGCCCATCAACACCGACATGGCTCCATTCACCTTATTTCCGGCAGTTATCCTTCTTTCAATATCTTTTTCATACTTTCCATCTCGTGTAAACATGCTTCCAAGATATACAAATTCATTCACTTGCTCTAGAATTTGCCCATTTACCGATATAGCACAATCGGTCACTTGTTCATCTCTTTCGAATACCAGAACCTTAGTCTTGCCAGCGTTTAGGCGCAGCCCCTTCTTTTCACATTCTACTCTCATTATGGTAACTAGTGACTGCACTTCGCCCTCTGATGACGCGTAAAACCTAGTAAAACCGCGTCATCGGCGTATAGTAAGCAGTTGACCACTAAGTTTCCCATTTTCACTCCACATCCGTTCCTTCTTAGTGCTCTCAGACAGTTATCTAGATATCGCCGCCCCCGGAGAACAAAATGACAATCGCTATTGTCTTGTTTTTAATGTTATACCATATTCGAGTCTAATGGAGCATAATACACCTTCACAATTTTTTTCATATTTTAATTGTCATTATTCATAAAGTTATAAAATAATGCAATAGTATTCGAAGTTTTTTATTACTTACAAAGTTTCGCGAATAAAATTGCTAGATAACAATAGTAAACATGTTCAACTATTATCAAAATGGTAATATCGATAGCCACAATATTCCCGTGCAAACGAGTCTGTAATAATAGTGCTCTGGATGTTGTCATTTTATTCTCGTAAAAATATACCTTTGTTTGGCAGCTAACGTTTGATTGAGAAAACGTTTCTGTGTTATGTGTGTGCGTCTGCGTAAGTAGCAATGTTTGTTTACAAATTAAAATCAGTATGCTCATGAGCGTCCTTGTGTTGTCGTCAGCTTAGTTAGTAAAGTGTAGAGACCCCTAGTAAAGATCCTGACGATCAGAATGCAAGAGCGATCCGAAAGGTTTCTCTGGGAATCCCAAGGTGGATTTAGACCAAGAAGAGGATATATGGATCAAACCTTCTCGCTTCGCGGAATCGCGGAAAAGTTTTTGGATAATAACCAAAAGTTTTTTGGTTCTGCACTTTCGTCGACTTAGAGAAGGCATTTGATAGAGTCGTACGAAAGGAACTCTGGGACGTGTTACCTGGATATGGAGTGAGCAGTTCCCTACTGCATGCCGTGAAATCACTCTATAGTGATAGCGAGGCGTGCGTTAGGGTTAACGTTGAGATGTCACCCTGGTTTAATGTGAAGTCGGGGGTCAAGCAAGGGTGTATCATGGCTGCCTGGCTGTTCATTATATATCTGGATAACTGTTTGAGAGCATTAAGAAAGAACAGATGTGGAGTGAAATTGGGAAAATTAGTGGTCAACTGCCTACTATACGCCGATGATGGTATGATACGGTTTTACTGGCGTCATCAGAGGGCGAAATGTAGTCACTAGTTACGGTAATGATAGAAGAATGTGGAAGAAAGAAGGGGCTGCGCCTAAACGCTGGCAAGACCAAGGCTCTAGCATTCGAAAGAGATGAATAAGTGACCGAGTGAATTGGTATATCTAGGAAGCATGTTCACATGAGATGAAAAGTATGAAAAAGATATTGAAAGCAGGATAACTGCCGGTAATAAGGTGAATGGGGCCATGTCGGCGTTGATGGGCAGTAAAAGTCTCAGCAAGAATGCCCGAGTTCTACAATGCGATATTACTTTATTGTATGGCAGCAAATCCTGGCAAACAGCAGTTGATATGCGATTTCTTCGAAAAATGTGCGGAGTCACGATTTTAGATCGAATCCGCAATTAAGAGATTCGCAAATCAACTGGAGTGAATGAGGGCATGATTGTAAAGGTGAAGAAAAGCATGTTACGTTGGTTTGGACATATAGAATGGATGAGTGAAGAAAGATTGACGAAACAGATATACACGCAAAAGTGTGTGCAAGACTAGGCAGAGGAAGACCACGTTCCAACTACCTCGATCAAATCGATCAGATGCTCAAGGACTGGATCGACAAGAGTACTCGAAACCGACGAACATGTACGAAGACACTGATGAATGTGGGCGAAGCAAAAGAGGTATGCAAGTCTAGAGAGAACTGGCGCTCTATACTCTCTGCCTAACCCGTTAGGGACTTAGCGTGATGATGTACTAAATGCATAAGAATGTATACACACGGTACATACATATCTCAAAATATATTTTTTAAAACTCTATTTGTCTGTCTGTCTGTTTGTTCCGGGTAATGTCTGAAACGCCTGGACGTGTGAATTTGGCCGCCCTCTGAACTTGCCGTCCGGGGCATAGGCCCCGGCTTGCCCCCCCTAGATCCGGGGCTGCCAGATCATAATTAATGCTAAAGTTACTGGCGAAAAGTACACAATTAAAGAAATGTTGCAGAATGACTTTTATGACATAAAATAACTAATAATATAACACCTAATATACCTCTGGCGGAAAGTGGGTGTGTGGGTTATTACCTATACACCTCTGCCTACCCCTTCGGGGACCCTTGTGGGAAGGCGTGAGGATATATATAATAACTAATAAACAATAGGAATTGGGTCAAAGATTTAGCTGGTCAGAAAACATCGTGGTCCAAAATTATGGAAGTGAATGTTTCACATGTGCAACCTCATCTTCTATCTTACAAGTACGATTTTGATGCAGAGTATTCCCAAATGGATACTAAATTTCAACATAAATTGCCAGCAAGAAGAAAGCGAGGTGCCCGCCAGACTGCGTCAAACACGCCAAACTCTGCATCTGAACATCAATGCAAAGCAGCGTTTACCGACCGTTTGCCTTTAACCAAGGCATTATATGCTGACCTGATGAGCCTGTGTAAGAGCGAAGCAATCCCAAGTTATTACCATGGGTTCTATGAGTCTCTGACCTTTATCGAAAGACCTATTGATGATCAAATTGAGGAAGAATAATAAAAATTTTAATTGTCATTGTATTAAAACATTCTATTAAATTAAAGCAACCAATGGTTACCATATAATTTATTTTATTTTGAAGGCAAGAACAAACGTCCAAAGTTCTATTACCATACAAAAATGCAATAAATCATACGAGAATACAATGATAAGTGACATTAAATTTAGATAATTGAGCTGTTAATAATCACTGAACAAAATTACAATGCAACATTGCAATATTTGTTTCCGCTTAGATGAACCGAGAATAAAAGGACAACGGACATTAAAAAAATCTTGACGTCGATTAATTTTTATCAATATCTTATTTTGTTAATATCTTATTTAATTATACTACTGTTAATTATAATACTTTGACAAAAAGAATACTTAAAAAATTAGCTTTCATTTGAGCTAATTCACTTACAATATTGTTCAGTGAATCACTAGAAATCAGCGAAAATCGGTTTTTTATTTTTCCTGAAAAGTTGTGATTTTGCGATTGCCATTTTGTTCTCCGGGGGCGGCGATATATAATGAACAGCCAGGCAGACATGATACACCCTTGTTTGACCCCCGACTTCACATCAAACCAGGGTGACATCTCACCGTTAACCCTAACGCACGCCTCGCTATGAGTATAGAGTGATTTCACGGCATGCAGTAGGGAACTGCTCACTCCATATCCAGGCAACACGTCCCAAAGTTCCTTTCGTACGACTCTATCAAATGCCTTCTCCAAGTCGTCGAAAGCGCAGAAAACCTTTTGGTTAATATCCAAAAACTTTTCCGCGATTCCGCGAAGCGAGAAGGTTTGATCCATACATTCTCTTCCTGGTCTAAATCCACCTTGGGATTCCCAGAGAAACCTTTCGGATCGCTCTTGCATTCTTATCGTCAGGATCTTCGTATACACTTTACTAGCTAAGCTGACCAAGCTGATGGCTCTGAAGTTTGAGCAGTCCAATCGTGATCCCTTTCCTTTATAGAAAGGCACGATGACTGCTCGCCTCCAGTCGTCCGGAACATCACCCTTTTCCCAGCAAAGATTGCATAGCAAATAGATGACGTCCCACACCGCTGGTCCACCGTACTTGATCATCTCAGCCGTAATCCCATCTATTCCCGCAGCTTTTCCACATTTCAGACTTCTTATCGCACTTACAATCTCTCCCATACTTATTTTATCCGCTATAGGATCCTCGACAGATTCTGTTGGAGGCAGCTCTATGAGTAGATCAGCGGCATCATCATCATACATATCTTTGTTGAATTCACTCCATCGCCTGAGGACGTCAGTTTTGTCAGTCAGATGTCATTGTCTTTCGAAATAATCACATTCATCCTACTACTAGCTGTAACACAATTTCTGGACTTCTTAACTTCCCTCCAAAAAAGTTTTGCATTGTCCTTGAAATTATGCGACAGTTTTTCGTCTACATATATCTACATATATCTACATACATTCCAAATGACTCACGCTTCTGAGCTATTATCTCTTTCGTACGATTTTTTTGCAGGCGATATTTTTCTTTCATCTTTTCTTTCATATTTTCACTTGAGCTGGACATACTGCTGGACATGTGCTTGTTTTACATTTTTCCTATTACATTATCTTTAGTTTCACATTATCTTATTCATATGATTTTATCTTTACAGTCTTATTCTATGCTTATTTTTAACATGTTTTACACTGACTGAGAAGTCATCGATGGAACCGACTCAGGTCTTGTTTCCATCGATGACTCTCTGAATAACGCTGGTGCAGAAGGCCAAGAATGGTTCGCGTGTGGCTTTTTCAACCAAGAGTTGGTTCAGGGTTACCTCTTCTGGGCGGGGGATGAGCTAGAACCCCCTAGGGGCGCCCGCAAGGGGTCCTAGTAAGGGTGCTAGCTCATCACCTACTTTGTTCACTTTTTCCGAGTGAGCAATTTGGCGTTGGTCTTGGGAGTAGCGCAAGTCGCGTAGATCCTCAAGGCAAGTCCGGAGCACTATCCTGCTAGAGGTTGCCGCCTGCTATTGGCCTGGTTCCTTAAGAAACAGACGTAACTGAAAGCTCCGGGCGCTCTCCACCTTCCCACCTTTCCCCAAAATCCTTAAATCCTTCCCTTTCCTCGCTCCCTTGCCCTCCGAGTCTGGGAGAGTTTGGGAGTACACACTCCTCACAAAAGTGCACACACACAGATTCAGATACACTCTTCATTCGCTTTACACAAACAAAATAACAGTTGGCCATTCTACAGCACACAACAGAAACACTTAACATGCAAATACCACACCACACTTACAAGCAGTTACTCATCCTCAATCCTACGGTCTAGCGTGCCTATGGGATGTATGGCTGGGGGGGGAATAATACCCAGTCCTAAGCGCGGAGGAGGGAGAGGGAACCTCACCCCTTCAAAAAGGAAAAAGCTATAATGAATTTGGACAAAACACGTATTGTACACGTACCCCAGGCGGGTGAATCCCGCACGGAGTCGCAAGACTCCGTCTGCCCCACTGTATCTGGGAGGGCAACCAATCCATCGGAGGTCAGATTACCCCTGGCCCCCGTGAACGACGACTATCGGCAAAGGAAGTGGACACACCGACTACACCGCGATATCTGGAGTTGACGACTGGGGCGTTCGCACCGCAGGGGTGCGGCGTCGGAGAAGGGAGGGAGCTGCGCGTGCATGTCACGCGCACTCCATTAACAACAAAGGCGAGGTAACCGGACTTCACCGAAGAAGAGGAGAAAGACGTATTCGAGGAGGAGGAGGACGAGTACGTGGAGGAGTCGGACAACGGCAGCCGCTCGTCCAGCCCGTCCTCAGGGGAGGAGCTGCTGGAGATGCTGGACGAGCTGGTTCCGATGATACCGAAGAAGAGAGGAGCAAAAGCTGCGGCGGTGCGGAGCCGTAGGAGCTCATCGTTGCCGCAGAGGGACGCGCTCGGCCGATTCCTGCCGCGAAACGTGGCAACACCAGTCCCGGAGCCGAAGGCTCCAGAAGGTGGCCCCAAAATGGTGGAGGGAGAACTGGAGGTGGCAGTAAGCCGGGTCGAGGAGGCCCGCGAGACCCCTTCAAATATGGAGGAGATCAGAAGACTGCGGCAACCGTCGACGGCGGCTCTCAGCAGTCGGGTTCAGCAAGATGCTGACCGGATTGTTGACGTGGCCGCCAAATCGGCAAACCTGAAGGGCACGTGTCATCGTGCCCTGAAGGAAGCCGCGGCCTCCATAAAAGAAGCGGCCCGCATAATGGCGGAGAACTCTCCGAATGATGAAGTGAAGAAGGTGCACAAGGAGAACGAAGCTCTGCGTGCCGAGGTTGCGGACCTGCAAAACGAGATGGCGGAGATAAAGAAGCAACTGGCGCTTGCGAGAACACAACTGCCGCCCCCTGCCGCCTCAGTGATGACACCGCAGCTGAACGAAGCGTCCATCCTAAAGGCGATAGACAAAAGGTTCGAGGCCCTGGAGAGGCGCATCTGGCCCCCTGCCGCCGCTGCTGGAGCAGCTGTTCCGCAGCCAGCTAGCGTGGAGCCTCGGGCGCCCCCTTCAGATGGAACCAAGAAGAAAAAGAAGAAGAAGGGTTCGGATTGGTCGCTTCCATGGTGAAGAACCGGCAAGAAACTCATCATAATATAATATATCCTCACGCCTTCCCACAAGGGTCCCCGAAGGGGTAGGCAGAAGTGTATAGGTAATACCCACACACCCACTTTCCGCCAGAGGTATATTAGATGCCAACGTGACAGATGGCGAGTCCATCGCCGTTACTCAAGCACGACTATACATGCCTTTGAATTTCTTCTCAGACGTATGCAGGTTTCCTCTCGATGTTTTCCTTCACCGTAAAGCTCGTGGTGTGACTAATCACTGTACTTAAGTTCAGAAAAACTCATTGGTATAGTCGAGATTCGAACTTGCGACCTTTGCGTCGCAGGCAACTGCTCGAACCACTCGGCCACCACGGCACATCAAATCATTAGGTATATACAATATTTTTTTCGTTACAGCAATAGTACCCAAGTATGGGGGAACAACGTAGGCCCGACAATAGGTCGTTGCTTACAATGTATACATAAAACAAAGTTATACAAAGCATACATAAAACAAGATAATTATAACAATGTTAGCAACATCTAAGAATCTACAAAGCCTACAATGTTCTCACATTCACAAATTAGACAAATTAAACAAGTGACACAAATATTGTCATCAGTACTGTTCTGTACAACTAATTCTGGTCAAGATATGGAATAAATTAAAATAAAAAAAAGTAAAATTATTATTGTAAAAAAAACCCGAATTGAGAAAAGAAAAAGATTCAGAATAGTTAGAGACATCCACAAATTTGTGCCGTTTATGAGCTACCAAGGAAGCCGCATGCGCAGAAGGAACTAGAGCCAAACTTCTTTATCTTCAACGTGGTCCTTGATTTTATAATATGCTTTTTTAATCAGAACACGTTTGATAATTTTTTTGAACTTTACATTGATCTTGTTGTAAAAGCGTATACTATTTATAATAAATGACTTGCTCGTTTTTGTTAATCTGTATTTCGGGATTACAATTTCATATTTACTGCGGCTATTTTTATTATGGCACTCTTTTTTAATTTTGTAAATCCCTCGATTTTTGCGGACATATAAAATACATTCAAAGATATAGAGTGAAGGCAAAGTTAGTATGTCGATCTCTTTAAATTTCTCACTGAGAGACTCGCGAGGACCCATGTCATAGATCGCGCAGACCGCCCTCTTTTGCAGAATGAAAATTGAGTCAACGTCCGCCGCTGATCCCCACAGCAGAATGCCATAGGACATAATACTGTGGAAATAAGCATAGTATACTAGCCTAGCTGTGGCTACATCAGTTAAATGCTTTATTTTCCGTACTGCATATGCAGCTGAGCTTAACCGACCGGAAAGTGTTCTAATGTTCGGGCCCCACTGCAATTTTGAGTCGATGGTAATTCCTAGAAATACAGTTTCCGCTATAGCATCAAGTTTGTTGCCGTCAAGATTTAAATTCAGATCCCGTTGTGTTACATTTGGTAAAGAGAACTTAAGACATTTCGTTTTGTTTGCCCGTCCTTTACTAGGGGTAGGTACTCTTCCCGCTTTGAGGTTTTCCCTATGACTCTGTAGATCCCCTCTCAAAGGCCTTCCTTGTCCTGCCTCCCACAAAACTGTTTCCAACTATTGGTCTGGGCCAACCTCGCCATTGCCTCATACTCATGCTTGCTCTGTAGTTACTCCCCGACGACGCCCGCCCTCCGGCACGGTGCTGCACATCGGATCCTGCGCTTCCGGGTGGCGACCTCTCTCTTCTTGGGACTCCTCTACTCCTGAGACCACCACGGCACGGTGAGCTTCTCGAAGGCCTCTTTTTGGGTATACAGAGACCACAAGCCTCCACAACACAGGCCGAGTAGCTATTGACAAAGTCATTTAATTGTACTTCGTCCTTGATTTTCTCTATTTCCTGAAGGGAGATGTTTTTATCCAATTTAAGCTGACCCAGTTTCTCCCCACCACCGACCAGTTTGCTTTTTTGGTGTTGTAAAGCCTTGTGGTTCTCTGTATCCCAATACCTTTCGCTCTTCTGAGTTAAGACTGAACATGATGCCGTTGTGGTCCGAGCTAGTTAGGCCCTCCTCCACCCTCCAGTCCTCCACCAGGTCGAGCAGGTCCGACGTGCAGGCCGTTACGTCGACGTAACTGGTGAGGCGACGCCTCCCCGAATCACGTCGAAGGTCGGCACCTCGCCGTCGTTGAGCACCTGCAAGCCCAAGTCCTCCAGAGCGCCTGCCATCTCCTCCCCCCTGTGGTTGACTCTTCCGCTTCCCCACCAGCTGCTTTTCGCATCTGCATCACCTCCTATCAGGACAGCGCCAGGCCCCAGCTCTTCAACGACGCCGCTCAATTGGTCCAGGTATGGCCCGATAGGTAGGTTGGGCTCGAAATAGTAGCTGACGACCACTGCTAGCGACGCGCTCAAGTCTAATTTAAAAGTTATAAGTAGCATCACTAGCTAAGAGCAGCGACGCGCTGACACTTGTCATATTGTAAACCCCCGCCAGTCTGCCACCGAACTAGAATCAATGCGCACGTCCGATGTGGTCATTCTGCGCACGCGGCCATTTTGTGTTTTTCTTTTTTCAAAAGCTCAATATACGTGTAACAAAGTTCACATGTGTTTTCTGTTGCGACGAACCCAGCACCACCACTAACAAAGTGGTCTTCGAGCCAGATCTACAATGATCCGCAGTACAAGCATTAGAACACGGCGAGAAAAAATGCTATAGGAACAATGTGGTTCGCAGCAGAACAAATCTGCAGAAAACACTCAAGCTGAGCACCCTGAGCATATTGTGCCGCAACGTTTGTTTTCCGATGTGCCGATGTTTCCGATGTGGAAGCAGCATAAAGTTGGAAACGCTGCCTCAAGTTGCGAAAACGTCGGTCAAATCTGTTGCGTCATGCAAATCTATAAAATAATAACATTCGCTGATGACACGGTTATTCTATTTCATGGTCTAACATGGGACGGTGTAAGACTATCGGCTGAGAAGAGTATGCGGGATATAACAAATTGGCTTGACTCTAATCTTCTAACATTAAATCTGACAAATCCAAAACAAAATACGTAACTTTTTCTATACGGAACAATTTACAGCCGAATACAGACTACACTGAAGGTGCACACTTGTACTAATTCGAATGTGGATGGCTGCGAGTGCTATTGTCTCTGTCGTACTGATACTATGAAATATCTTGGGGTGGATATAGACAAGAATATCAACTGGAAACATCATCTCGATGGCTTAAAATCGCGTATGCGAAAACTCATACCAATTTTCAAACGAATTCGATATTTAAGGGATATGCAAACCAGTAAAATTGTTTATATAACTCTTTGTCAATCAATAGCGACGTATGGTATATCTGTATGGGGTGGTGCACATAACAGCACCCTCTTAAAAATTGAGAGGACACAGAGATGTATACTAAAAGTATTAAACTTTAAGCATTATCAATACCCTACAACATTGTTGTATCAAGAATTTGAAGTTCTTAATATTCGCCAATTTTTTATCAAAACCCTGATCCTAAGATCTCTTGCCTGACACGGTTGAATATAATGTCTTCCAGGAGGATACCTACACGAGGTTTATAAGGTACCAACATGTAGAACCAAATTCGCTAATGGTTTCTCTTTTTACCTGGGACCATATTTATATAATCGCATTAGTAAGAAAATAACCATGTGAGATAAATCAAGGTATGTTTGTAAAAAGGCACTACATGAGTTTTTATGTAATTTAGATTATGATGGAACTGAAGATTTACTTAGGATAGGAATGTAGTTATATAAAAACACCATGCATTTTTTATTATATTTTTTCTGTTGTATACATTTATTATGTTATTATTATTATTACTAGTATATTAGTTTATTATGTTGGCCGTAAAATAGTATGTAGGACATTAAACATACAAATAGCACAAACTACAATAGCCACACGAAATTTACTACAGAGATCTTGTTACCATTACTCTGATAATCTTGCGTGTACTACATGTAATTAGCAAACTGAGATAAGGAATTCGTTTCGAGACACACGTTTTGTTGCAATATTGGGCTCTATTTTTAATGCAATACAGCTTGATATCAAAATTACCTTGCCGTAACACAGTCTCGACTAGCACGGGAGGTAAAGATTAAAAGTTTATTGTCATACCGTCACAACCAACTCAATATTCAAACTGTTAAAACTTTTGTACATTAAAACACTAGTTACTAAGTACATCTAAATTCACAATGTTATCCCAAATTATGTGTCGATTACGACGACCACCATGTAGTTTGTTACCCACCTAGTAGTCATGTGTTGTTCTGTTATATTGATTTTATTTGTATATTAGTGTAAGTTTTTGTTTTTACTCGTGTTAAACTCAGGTTGTACTCATTTACCTAAAAATCTACGCGAGAAAGCAAGAAAAAACTGTTGCAGCTGGAAGCCGCTAAACAAAAAGCTGCTATTCGGATCGAGCTCATTGATCAAAACCTGGATGCCCTGTTGGCAGCACTCGACGACGAGGAAGAACAGATGGAATACAGTTCACTAGTTGATAGGAAGGAATTTCCTCGCAGAGACCTGGAGGATTGGGTGTTCCACCAAAGTAACCACGAAGAACCCCTACTGGAGCAGCAAACCCCCGAGAAAGGAATTGTAGCGGGTGAGCTGCACGCACGAGCACCGTCACCATGCGCCGAGCACGTGGCCGGCCGGCCGCGCGCCGCCGCGTCCCCGCCACCGCTACCGCCGGGCGACTCCGTGTCCGTGCTCAACAACGCGGTTCACATGTTGGCAAGCGCTTTGAAGAATATTTCTACTAACTGTGCAAACAACGTGCCTCAAGCCAGTTTGCTCAGCCGCATGAGCACACCGAGAGATTTACCAGAATTTTCTGGTGACCACTTGGATTGGCTTCAATTCAAACAAGCCTACGACGAGTCGACGGCGTTGTGTAAATTCACGCCAAAAGAAAACCTATGGAGGCTTCGAAAATGCCTACGAGGGCAAGCGAAAGATGCAGTCGCTGCATTGTTCATAAGCGCCACGTCGCCTGACAAAGTGATGTCGACATTGGAGCTACGATTTGGTAACCCCGACTGCATTATTTCTAGAATACTCCAAGACATACAACAGGAATATCAGAAAGATATCGTTGCGTTTTCTGTGAAAGTGCAAAATGTAGTGGAAGCAGTGCGAGCAGTCGGGCGCGAGGAGTACCTACACGGTGTCAATATCGTCTCGATGATTCTGTCCAAGCTCCCAGCAGTGCTTATCTCCAAGTGGTCCAACTACAGCTATAAAATGATCACCGAAGGAAAGAAACCAAGGTTGGTGATTTTATCAGATTTTCTGTATGAAGAAGCTGTAGTAAAGATTCCACCACCGCAAGTATTTTTACTACTTTACGAAGTGATCCAGCATCAGAAGAATAAGGCAAGTACATGCACACGCACACAGACCGTGCTAGTTCAAGACGAAGAACGTAACGCTAATTGTTTGTTTTGCCGCGCAGCGGTACATAATCTCGGCGACTGCAAAAAATTTAAGAAAGCACTACGTAAAGTACGGTGGCAATATGTGAAGAAACACGGCCTTTGCTACAAGTGTTTAATATCCAAACACGATAGAAAGACGTGTTCAGCTTCTGTGTGCGACAAGGACGGCTGTAATGAAGATCATCATCCTCTCCTGCATTATTCCACGAGTAAACAAAGTGAGCGCACCAGCGCGGTTAACAAATTGTTGTTAACCGCGCCAACCACGAGTACTACGTCATCGGCAGACGGGCAGCGAGCCGAGCCTACCGTGTCTTCGGAAACAATAACGTACATTAACGCGGGTGACAATAAAGTGTTATTAAAAGTGTTACCTATTCGTGTGCACGGCCCTAACGGTATCGTAAACGCCACTGCACTACTCGATGACGGATCGAGTGTGTCGCTGATAAGCGCGAGCCTCGCCGAGCGCGCCGGGCTGCGTGGCCGTCGTGAGACACTGTCGGCATAGTATAAAGAGAGGGAGTAAGTAGGCTATCTCCGGCCCAATTCTCGATATAATTGCCTACTGTCTTAGGGTTGTCACTTTTAGCTAAATATTAGGCGCGGCTGTTCGCGCTTCGCGCAGCCACTGAAGGCGTCTGAAATAAAAAGCACATTTAATATACATTAGGTATCTATAATAAAAAAAAATTAAAGTGAATGAAATATTTATTTATTTATTTATTTATTTAAATCCTTTATTGTACACACACATCTACAAAAACAAATAGGATGACAAAAAACAGAGAACAACATGTAGTACGCACAAATAGGCGGCCTTATCGCAAAAGCGATTTCTTCCAGGCAACCAAGTTAGAGAGAAAAGAAATAGAGAAAAAAAGGTAGGTGTGATAGTTTAGCGGATGAAATATACACAATTACTATAATATACATACACTAAGCAATATAAATAAATAAATACGATACATATAACTACTTTATATATATATATATATACTTACAATAAAATATACATAAACATTATATATTAATAAATTATGAAGGGAAATAGTGTTCAAATAAAAGTTTCTTAAAGGAGTTCAATGTCTTTGCCAGTCTGATGTTCTGGGGTAGCGAGTTCCATAGACGGACAGCTTGCGCAGTGAAGGATTTGGAATAGGAAGAAGAAGTGAAGGTAGGAGTTTTAAGGATGAGTTCCCTGGTTTTACGGAGTAGGTGCAGGTTGGAAAAAAGAAATTCAAAGCGTTCCTGAAGGTATTTGGGGGCTCTAGGATCAAATAAAGTTTTGTAAAGAAGTGATAGGATATGAGCATTCCGGCGAAGTCGGATGGGTAGCCACTTGAGCTTACGGCGAAATTCAGTAATGTGGTCATATTTGCGTAATCCAAATACGAACCGTATGCAGAGATTTTGAAGGCGCTCAAGTTTATTAAGATGCTCCTCGGTAAGGTCAAGATAGCTGACGTCAGCATAATCAAGGATAGGAAGGAGCAATGCTTGGGATAGCGCAATTTTAGCGTCTATAGGCAAGAAATTACGTAGGCGTCTAAGGGACCCCGCGGCAGCAAACATCTTCCGACCTACCTCTGCAACCTGAGGTGCCCATGATAGTGTTTTGTCAAGAAGAATACCAAGATCCCTGACTACATCACTATAGGGTATTATAACACCGTCAAAAGAGATAGGCGGCATCCGTTTCCACCCCACCTGGGCCATCAGTCTACTCGAACCAATAATTATGGACTGAGATTTCGAAGGATTTACTTTGAGCCCGTAATTCCTGCTCCAGTCAGATATCAAATCCAGATCCATGTTAGTAGCTCTGATAGCACAGGGGAGAGAAGAAGGAGACGCTTGTGTGTCGATCTGGAGATCGTCTGCATATAGGTGGTAAGATGAAGTGATATTGAGAGTGATAGATTTAATAAATATCGAGAAAAGAAGTGGAGATAAGACGCCACCTTGTGGGACGCCTGCAGACGTAAAACACCAAGACGATATTCTATCATCCAGGCGTATACGCTGCCTGCGTCCGAACAAGTAACTTTGAAACCAGTCAATTACCGTTGGAGATACGTTAAGGGAACCTAGTATGGCAAGCAGTATGTCGAAATCGACGGTGTTGAATGCATTGCTGAAATCTAGCAGCGTCAGGATTGTCAGCTGTGATTTTTCCATGCCAGCACGTATATCATCAGTGACTTTAACCAAGGCCGTAGTGGTACTATGGCCTGGTTGGAAGCCAGATTGGAAGGGATTGAGGAGGCTATGTTGAGCCAAGTGCGTACTTAACTGCTTGTAGACTAGCTTTTCCAACACCTTGGACAGGAAAGGTAGGATAGAAATAGGTCGATATTCGGAAAAAGATATAGGGTTATTTTTTTTAGGAAGTGGAATGATTTGTGCATCCTTCCAAAGAGCTGGAAAGGAGCTAGAGGAGATGGAAGAATTGAAGATATGGGAGATAATAGGTGTGAGGAAATCTAAAAGAGGAAGGACCATCTTGCGGCTGATATCGTCACATCCGACAGCGTTGGAGGCAATGAAAGATATTTCCTTCTTAACGTCACAATCAGTAAATTGACTAAATGAAAAAGTTGGACTGATGGGAGTTGAAGAACCTGAGACATGGCTTAGCGTGTTAGTTTTAGTGGTAGCATCAAAATGTGCTACCGAAGAGAAATGGAGGTTTAAGGCATCTAAGTCCAAATTATTTGAGGTGGAAACATGTTTTTGCTTACCAACTCCCAGAGTCCGCAAGAACTTCCAAACGTTAGCTGGAGTGCTGTCTTCAATAGATTTATGAATATGGCGTCGTTGGGCGTCCCTACACATCCTATTGCAGAGATTCCTGACCTGCCTATATTTTTCGCGATATTTTTCAGGGTTTGCCTTATATTTAGTTTTAATGGTATTCTTCTTGGCTTGTAAGGTCTTTATTTCATCATTGAGCCAAGGCGCTGGAAGGTGTTTCACCCTAACAGGTCTGACCGGAGCATGTGCATCGTACAGTTTGGTGAGTAGTGAGTTGAAGATATTAACCTTCTCGTCAACCGAATCTACGTGCCTGATGCCATCCCAGTCAATTTCCTGTGCGTCCCTCAGAAGCTGGTCCCGGTCTATAGCGCCAAAGTTGCGCTGTAGGAGAATTCTAGGCTTGTTCTTTGGCGGACGGATCTTGTAGGAAAGAAAGATAAGATCATGAAAAGAGAAAGCATCAGCTGTGCATTGACCATGTGTGGCCACATGGTCAAGCGAAGATACAAGAGTAAGGTCAAGTAGAGAAGGTTCACATTGCGGGAAAAAATGAGTAGCAGCAGAAGGGAGAATATGAAGATTGGTGGAGTTAATTATAGATTTAAACTGCGTCACTCTATTATCCCCTTTCAATAAACAAGTATTAAAATCACCCATAATTAAAGTGTGCTCATAGACAGGAACAATGTTTTCTAATAGCACCTCAAAAGAAGGGAAATAATTGATATGTAGGGAAGGGCAATAAAATACACCTACCAGGGTTTTTCTGCCAGAGAGCAAGATTTCAAGAAAAAGATATTCAGATCCGTCCGAGGATTGGGACTGAGAGGATGTAGTAACTATGCTGAATGGGATATAGTCTCTGAGATAAATGGCCACCCCCCCACCCCTTCTTCCTGTTCGATCATGACGTATCAACTGAAAGCCGGGGAGCGAGTAAGAAGTCGAGGGCAGGCAGGGCTTCAGCCATGATTCTGAGACTTCTTAACTTCCCTCCAAAAAAGTTTTGCATTGTCCTTGAAATTCTGTGATAGTTTTTCGTCTACAGTCATTTGGAACCTCTCACGCTTCTGAGCTATTATCTCTTTCGTACGATTTTTTTGCAGGCGGTATTTTTCTTTCATCTTTTCTTTCATACTCTCACTTGAGCTGGACATAGCCAAATGTCTTGCCTTGCATCCTTCTTCTTTTTAACTTCTTCTTTCACTTCATCATCCCACCAACCATCGCCATTTTTGGTTGTCCGCCCTTTCGAAATGCCACAAACCTCTTTCGCGGCGCATAATATGCTGGACTTAAGGAACTGCCAACAAACATCGACACTCTCAAACACCTCTTTCGGGGGACAGACTAGCTGTTCAGATACCCTTTCTTGATATATGTCTCTAATAGCCGCATCTTGAAGCCTCCAGCTTTTGATGCGGTTTGCGACTGCAGAACAAGGACCCCCAGCACGGGATCGCCAGCCCGCGAACAGACTTCTTATTCTAGTTATAACTAGAAAGTGCACAAACAAAATCTCGACCCGTTTCTCAGTGCGCCAGTCGGGGCTAACACTGCACAAGGTTCGCGCGCGCGTCACGGCTTTTCGGCACCGCTAAATGATTTATTCATCAATATCATCATCAAAATGTCTGATAATCGCAGAAGAACGTATTGCTGTGTGTTTGGGTGTCTTAATAATTCATCGATTCCAGACCTGTCTCTGTTCAGATTATCTATTGAACAGGAAAGGTAAGTTAGTCACTTATTCTAGCATAATATCATTTTACTTGCTGATGAGATCTACGAGAGAGGAGAGAGACCAACGTACTTACATATTTTTTGTTTGTATTAGTTTTCTATTACACAGGAAGTAGGTAGGTAGGCCTAATTTGCTACTAGAATGTATTAGGTCAAATCAAATCAAATCAAATAATTTATTTCGTGAACATAGAAAATAAGATGGTATTAAATGACACAGGTATAGGTGCTATGTTCCGCCGCTAGGCATACAAAATATTTAAATATAGATAATATTATTTATAACACTATCTTAAGAATAATTATTTAATATCGAGTTTATGCTACTACTCATATTATATAATACAAATAAAGATATTGTTGAAAATTTCCTTAAATTACCGCTCTATAATGTTTTCATATAACTTTCTTAAATTTATTAAAACTTATCAACTAGGTAGTCATTAATGGTATAATATGCTTTCTCAACAAGTAAATTAAAAACTTTATTTTTAAATTCTTTTATGTTTTGGCAATGTTTAATTTGCTTTGGGAGTTTATTGTATAGCTTTGGTGCCATTGCAAACACACTTTTATGTAGAAACGTGGTTTTAGTTTTAGTTAAGGAAAGCTCTGAACGACGTTGACTTGAAAATACTTGGAATAAGTGTATATTGGTTTTGACAAACATAATAATTTCATAAATGTAAAGTGACGGCAATGTTAATATTTTTAAAGATTGATAATGTGGTTTACACGTGTCTCTGTGTTTAATTTGACATATAGCTCGAATAAATTTTTTTTGAGATTTGAAAACATTTGTGCTATTACTGGCATTACCCCAGAAGATTATGCCATACCTCAAAGTAGATGCTACATATCCGTGGTAAGCCGCCAAGAGTGCGCTAAGGTTGCTTACCTTTCTTAACATATATAAAGCATATGAAAATTTGTGTAATTTATTA
>JACCPG010002323.1:0-21425 GCA_016069955.1 Drepana arcuata | reverse complement strand
GAATAAAAAAAATGAAAAAATATTTTAATATGTAAGTACGGCATCTAAGCATAATCCGGCTTTACGGAGGGGCTCATAAGGGTTACGTTTGTGCGTCTGAGAAGAAATTCAAAGGCGTATGCAAAGGCGTGCTTAGAAAGTAGTCACCTTAACTACCCCTCAGGGCTCTTGTGGGCGGACTTGAAGATAAAGTCTACACTAATATAATATAGAGGCAGAGTTTATACGTACAAATATCAGGAACTTCGATATGGACTAATGTGTTTGCTTAGATACCTACTCCGCTTATTGAGGAGAGAGAGGAGGTATGCAAAAACATTATTTCAAATCGGAATATCGCAAAAAAATTGACAGCTACTTTGGGTAGTAGCGAATTATCATGCTGAGTTTGAAACTTTGGAACGTCCCTCAATTTTATATATATGCATAATTCTATAGTATTTTTTCAAAACGAATATAATAAATTACTTAACATAATTCTATGCAATCCTTACCTATAGAATATTATTCGTGTATTTAAAATTATAATTACAAGACCTTGTAATTAATATACGCGTATCACGTGTACTTATTAATGAAGTATTTGGTATTCTATGCTTGAACTAATCAACACGCATTGCATGTATGAAAAAAATCGCGATACTTGCAAATGAATCATTTTGTAATCCTACAACGCATAGTACGAGATGAATTAATTAAAGAGTACTCGAAACCTACAAGCATGTATGAAGAGACTGACGATGAGAGATGAATGTGGACGAAGCGAAAGAGGTATGTAAGAAGTCTAAAGAGAACTGGCGTTCTATACTCTCCGTCTACCCCGTTAGGCACTCGGCGTGATGATATAATGATGATGATGATGATGAGATTAATCAGTAATACTGAACTTAAGAGCCGTAGTGGCAGTGTTTCGAATAGACGCCTGCAACGCATAGATTGAAAGTACGAATTGCAACATTTACTTGTACATTGTACTGTGGACATGTGTATTTTTACCAGAAAACATATTTATGATTCATACAAAGAAGAGGAAAATCGCACATCTTACACAAAAATTTATTCAGTGAGTTGCTGCCAAATATTGTTATTAGTAATGGACTTGTAAACAGTTTCTTTTTTATACGACTGTAATAATATCACTTATTAAAATCGCTATTTGAACTCCTTTTAAACGATCATTTTACTTTTCTGCGACTAACTTATCTTTGAAGTTTTTCGATCACCGCTGGGGTTTTAGAATGTTGTACAAATATGAACTTAAAATATTACCAATATTTGTAAGGCTTCGTAAATACTCTATCTGCAAGTATTACACCCATCCGGGAAAAATATTTGCAATTTCTTGAAACTATTCTTGCTGGAAGACAAAGAACCTTTGAATTTTCTTTTGTCGTTCTTTCAATTAGTCTTCGAGCCGTGAAAAACAAACTGGCTTAATTGTTAAATTATACCTTAATTTTACCCACAGTTGTTTAGCAATAGCTAAAAAAACTTATTAGGGATTACAATAGACACACAATAATTCCCTAAACAGCGAGCGCGGGTCATAAGCCGCAGTGCGATTGTTAGGTACCTTTTGCCTGCGAGACTTATTGCTAATTATTGGGGCTGACTCCGATAAATTACTTCAATGGCTTGGGTTGGAATAAAAGGGAGGTCAAGAACCCTTCGTTCTTTGTACTCTGTACGGGGGAATTCAGGGAAAATTTCAGGAACATACTTTTCCTCGTTAATCTACAGGAATGTTAATAATTCTGATTTAACTTAAGCTCAAATATTATAGCCGTGGTGGCTGAGTGGTTCGAGCAGTTGCCTGCAACGCAAAGGTCGCAAGTTCGAATACCAATGAGTTTTTCTGAACTTAAGTACAGTGATTAGTCACACCACGAGCTTTACGGTGAAGGAAAACATCGAGAGGAAACCTGCATACGTCTGAGAAGAAAATTCAAAGGCGTATGTATAGCCGTGCTTGAGTAACGGCGATGGACTCGTCATCTGTCACGTTGGCACCTAATATACCTCTGGCGGAAAGTGGGTGTCTGGGTATTACCTATACACCTCTGCCTACCCCTTCGGGGACCCTTGTGGGAAGGCGTGGGGATAAATTATTATTATATATATTATTATAAATATTATAGAAGCAAAGCAAAAGTATGTGCAAGAAGTGGAAAGACCACGTTCCAGCTGCCTAGATCAAATCGAACGTCAAGAGTACTCGAAACCGACGAGCATGTATGAACGGACTGAAGAGTGTGGATGAAGCGAAAGAGGTATGTAAGTCTAGAGAGAACTGGCGCTCTACTACTCTCTGCCTACCCCGTTAGGGACTCGGCGTGATGATATGTATTTATGTATATTATAGAAATATTCTGAAGCTAAGTTCAAAAGTCGTAAAGTCATTCAGTGCAATGAGTGAATATGTAGATCCTAACCCAATTCTATTTGGGTTTCATACGTACAATCATTTGTATGCATATACTAAGAACTTTAGATATATCAAGGAAGCATGAACCTTAGAAGCAATGCACAAATACGTGAGACGAGGTAGATTCGCCAGCGGTCGTTTTTATATCTGAATGAATAGCCAATGAAAAATAATCCTTATTACCTTCGTCGGAAGTTGACAATGTAAAAAGGCAAACAGTAAAAGCTAACCGGCGATGAAAGATACCTATATTTTCCGATATTGAAGGCAAAGCCGATCCAATTTGACATATTGTGTACATACGGGCGTTTCAGCTATCGATGGCGACATAAAACAGAAAACAGAGAATCGTCTGACGCTTGCTTATTCAGTAAATGCGATTGGTGACTCTACAGTGTTGATATTACGGTTGCATATAGCTTAATCTATATAGTTTTTTTTTTAGTTTCATAGCCTGCAAATCAAAGACTCGTTACCGGCGTAATGTTGGGCACTTTAGATGTTCTAGCAGCATAGGATACAAATCAACCTCACTTCTGCTAAGACATTGTGGAGTTCTGGAAACATACTCATTGTTGGGTCACAATACATCAGACACTATTCAAAACTGGCAGAAGGCAGAATGATATTTGTAAGAGCTTCCTGTCTCTTCAAATGTTGAGCTTGAGTTACTAGAGGTTTTGCTAATTAACCGAACAATAGCAAAGACCAAGCGGCCTCAAGCCATACACTTCTTGGTTAGGGGACCAGATATTAGATCTATAGATAGATATATATATGATATATAGATTCTATAACCTTACTAATAATATTAATGCGAATAGGAGTTTGTCCAGCATCGTTTGTTTGAGCGTCATGAAAATTTTGCGTACTCGGTTTAGAGAGGCCGTAGTTGTTACTACGAATTTATATTGGCGAGTAGTTTAAGTACTTAGACGTCAAGAATACTTACCTCTTTTTTATTTTATTATGGTTACCAACTATTTTTAGATCGACGTATGTAAATGTTAAACTAAATGTACAATTTCTTTTAGGTTAGTTAATTAACTTAACGATAAGTACTTATAGTATCGATCAATTTCTGTAATAAGGATTCCGTGACTCCACCAACTGTCTAGTTTATGATTTACATTAATAACACATGAAAACCTACCATTGTTTCTTTCAAATGCCTATTGTAATATATCTTATGTAACTCACGATATACTATGAAGTCAAGGTCACATTATACTATTTTAATGATATATAAAATGATTATGATTTTTAAATTGTAATATTTACTTTAAATATCTTTAAACTCTACCATATTTCTTCTGTTCTTTCTTCTTTAAAATGAAATCGTATATTCGCCTTCTTAAAAATTATATCGCCTTTCGCTAGCAGGACAAAATTTATAAAAGAATCTCTTTTGATGATAACTAGGAAATATACGATGATAATTTGGTGTTAAGCAAATTTTGGCATACGGACTGGATAATATTTCGCCCTGAAAATCAGCATTGTTGTCCAGCGTGACAAGCTGCTAATCTTCTTAGTACGTTGTCGGAAACTGATTCGGGACATATATTTAAGCTATCATCAGTTTTACAAGCCTTATTCCAGCTGTGGGATGTACTAGGCTAACAGAGATTGAGAGTTTGATTTTGTTCGCAACATTTAGCATTCCACGTCTGGTTTCAAAACTGGCATAATATATTTTATATGAAATACGTACGTCTAGATTCAAATCACGTTCAGAAAGCACTCCCAACATGTAAATCAAAACCAACTCACCCTAATAAACCTCTCCCATCCAGCCATATTCGTATAGAATTTCGTCGCCACCCACGTCGTAGTAAAATTTTATTTGGCTGGCGATATTTTATTAAGTGGTGGAAAAGTTTGACGTTTTAAATTGGAATTGGGATCTTAATTTAAAATTTGAATATTCGAATAAGTCTAGTTTAAACGGGATTCAAATATGCAGCTTTTTTATTGTCTCTCAAAGCTCGAGTTACTAGAGATTTTGCTACTTAACCGAATAATGGCAAGACCAAGCGCCCTCAAGCCATACACTTCTTAGATTTTTAGACCAGGTTGGACTTGGCGTTATGCGACACATTTTTATGACTTTTTTAACCTTACTAATTATATTAATGCGAATGTGAGTTTGCTCGGCATCGTTTATTGGATATCATGAAAGTTTGGCGCACTAGGTTTAGAGAGGACGTTAATTGGAACTAAGCCAGAAATAAACAATATTTCTGAGAAAAAGGTATAACTTACGGGGAAACACCGCGGGGCATTGCTAATATTATACATAGCGAAGAAAATAACCTGCTGTAATAACGCTAATAGTATTAACCAGCCAACTGTACTTTCAAACCATTAGACAGCAATATAACAATGCCAGTACTACTTAGAGAAATTTTACAGTAAAAACCTGTTTTGCGATATACGCACGTCAAAAATAAAACTTGCGAGAAATTGCACGAATCAATATCAATTAACCTCATAAGTCACGCCCTCTTTTTGATAAAATATTTCAAGGTGGTGAAAGGCAAGTGACGAGTCTATCGTACAAGCAGAAGTCTACTTGTCTTCGAGCTTATTTTCACACGCATGATTTCCACGAGATTTATCATTCACCGCGCTCGGGTGTGCTAAATCACTGTAGGTTCAGATGAACTTCTAGGAATAACCGCCATGAATCGTACCTGCAATCTGGTTTTGGCTTGATTACACCACCCAAACCTTTTTTAAATCCGATATAGAAATCGTTCTAGACATGACGGTTGGTAGATGAGTTACCATAGACTTATCCACTCATTGTTCCGGAATCGGACTGGCTGGATAGGACACTACTCACACATACACCCTTTGCGGTTGCTGTCTTCTCTGGCGGGAAATAGTATTTGACGTGTGACGCCAAACAAAACAACCAATAAATACTCGTTGCTGTTTGATATTCTTATTTTCTTTGTATTCAATTTGGTACATAATTTATTCCTTACGTCCACAAAGTACTCAGTAAATTGAATTGAATTTACATTCTATAACAACATACTTTCCAAGCTACAACGTTAACTTAACATCAACACGTGATCGTCAACAAACGACGTTTCGTTTTACGCGACATTAACTTGAGCTAAGTCATCCAGAACTTTTTGACACAAAAATATATGTGAATAACATAAATATGTTTGTCGCCGGAAAAGCTATACCAAGGTCTTCCGATCGATTAATTTAATTATCACTAAAGAGAGTTGTAATGATGGCAAAAAAAACATTCGAATATGCATGGCTGGAATGGTAGAGAAAAGTAAAAAAACTAACGTGACTATGGTCAATAAGGGAATGAATACAGCGATGACGGCAGCCACAGAGTGATAACAAGAAACGCATTCCATGCACCACACGGGGCAACAGAAGAATACAATAATTGTGAATACTGTACAGAGCAGAGTGAAGCCGCATCGCTTTTAAATGTATTCTCCACACTTCCGAATGCAAAGAGCTCCTGTCATTGATATTTTAAACACTGCATCGCGTGTTTTATAATAATCCTCATTTTGTGACGTATTAACTATTTAATATAAACGAACAATAAAATTGGTATAATAACTCTGTTTCCGCGCTGCTATGCACTCGGCACGTGGAATGTGGAACGGAACGGGACAAGTCGGGACGTTGAACTCTGGCTTCCACCTCGACGCTTCCGTGTACTTTATATTTTGTTCGTTATATTTCGTTCATGGTCTACCTATTAATAGCGTTCTAAATTCAAATTAAATTGATTTCCATGTATGGTACCTATTATTATAAGAGTCAGTCCTTTGTTTGAACGCGCTAATATAAGGAACGTAACTCTAAAAAAAGCTATCATTATAATTATCATCATGCTGAAGGAGTGGAGAAGTACTCATCAACATCAAGTTAGCAGATATTTGACCAATCGTATGGCGTGCTATTGCAATCACTTATTCAAGGAGTGCAGATGCATATATATGACGTCTGTTGAATTGAACCTTTCGTACTCTTGAATAATGCAAGAAAACGTCGGTCGTTCTAAGGTCCCTGGTGTTGGTTGATTTCATGGTAATACTTTAATAATTATCTTTGGTACCTATTGGTGTCTAGGTTAAAATTTTTTGATACTCTTTTAAAAGTTAAAGTTGTCTATGATTGCATTGTCAAAGAATTAATAGTTCGTAAGTAAATATAAAAAAAACTTAGTTTTTCCTATAAATTCAAGGTTTCTTGTACCTGTATCAAATGGTCTAAAAGTATGAAAATCTACCCACATTTTTCTGGGGTCTTAATTAAGTGACATTAAACCAATGTTTCACTTAATCTAGTGGTCTTATATAAATAAGATACCTACAGCTCCCCATTCTACTAGCATCGTCCTAACGAGCTCACTGAAACTACTATATATATTATTTAGTTTCAGAATTGTTGATTACATACGTTTGAGAAGAAATTCAAAGGCGTATGTATAGTCGTGCTTGAGTAACGGCGATGGACTCGCCATCTGTCACGTTGGCACCTAATATACCTCTGGCGGAAAGTGGGTCTGTGGGTGTTGCCTATACACCTCTGCCTACCCCTTCGAGGACCCTTGTGGCAAGGCGTGAGGATATATTATATTATTATATATATATATATAGAATTGTTGATTAATAATTTTCTTTTATCTTTTCATTTTGTATATCTTGTCCATATTGTTTCTTTATAGTTTTGTACTAAGTCAAGCTGTTTACGCATAATTTGGATTGTTATCTAGTTCCTATAATGTATCCTCATATCTCTGTAATTTCATATTGATCTCAATCTGTTTGTGACATAAATAAATAAATAAATTAAGGCCCACATCCTGAGAGTATTCTGTAAACAATATCTCCTTTGCAAAAGCCGACATTGTAGCCTACTCAATCACCTACTCGCATGCTGATTTCAAACGTCACTTATTGATATTCCAATGACGTAGAAAGTTCCGCTCGGAAATGAGTACTAAGCATTGTCTTGCCTGAATGTTGGTACTTACATGTGTACATATTGAATGTAAATGTCACTACATCCGCAGGATAATGGCGTCTTTAATCTTCTGTTACTTTTATTATAAGCTTGTTGGTATATATATATCTTCAGTTTCTAACAAGCCGTGTATATGGAAGGCAGAGGTGTATAGATAATACCCACACGCCCACTTTCCCCCAGATATACCTCTGGGTTTGTGGTACCATCCCCTTCGCAGACCCCTATAGGAAGGCGTGAGAATATATATTTAAATAATAATAATAATATAATATATCCTCACGCCTTCCCACAAGGGTCCCGAAGGGGTAGGCAGAGGTGTATGGATAATACCCACACACCCACTTTCCGCCAGAGGTATATTAGGTGCTAACGTGACAGATGGCGAGTTCATCGCCGTTACTCAAGCACGACTATACATACGCCTTTGAATTTCTTCTCAGACGTATGCAGGTTTCCTCACGATGTTTTCCTTCACCGAAAAGCTCGTGGTGTGATTTATCACTGTACTTAAGTTCAGAAAAATTTGCGATCTTTGTGTCCCAGGCAGCTGCTCGAACCATTCGGCCACCACGGCTAAAATACCCCCTTAAATAATATTGTAATTTTGTTCCATTGGGAGCTATATGTTTTATTGCATCGTTATACGGATACATTCAACTTCTAGATGACAAATGTACTATTTCGTGAGACACTGTATACATGTATTATCTCTCTCTCTCTCCTCTCAAGGGTCTCAGAATGAATAGTGGTGTGGTGTAACTCTCTTATCGGCTGCATACATACATGAAGGTCCTACCATGACGGATGACATGTCTTCGTTTCTTAAGTACGACTAAACATACGTTCGTAAACTTCTTCAGAAACATTCCTCGCGATGATTTCCTTCACTGTAAAGCTCGTGGTTAAGATCAATACACTTCGTAGGTACAGACAACTGGAGTTAGAACCCGCAACCTTAATTTATGCAAGCGAATACATAAAGGCTCGTTATCACGGCTTTAAAACTGTGCACCAACAAACATCTTTTACTATCAACTCTTAAAGTAGTATCGTCCCACGCCACCTGAAAATTTAAACTCATTTAAAATGCTTCAAGCGCAATAAAATTTCATAACCCATAACAATGATTCGAGTCTCAGCTCGAGTTATAGTTAACTAGTTGCGCCCCGCGGTGCTACCCAAAATACACAATAAAATTTATGTTTCCTCTCTATCTTTGCAGTAAGTAAATAACACATATTCAAATTGCTTCTATATCCATAAGAAAAATATCATAATTACATAAACAATGTATGTAAACCTGCATACGTCTGAGCAGCAATTCAAATGCCTATGTATAGTCGTGCTTGAGTAACGGCGATGAACTCGCCATCTGTCACGTTCGCACCTAATAAATATCTCTGGCGGAAAGTGGGTGTGTCGGTACTACCTTTACACCTCTGCCTTCCCCTTCGGGGACCCTTGTGGGATGGCGTAAGGATATATTATTATTATGTATATATATCATACTGTGTATTACAACTAACCCTAAACAGCTCTGTTGTGTGTCCACGGGACTAATATCTTTTGGGCGTAAAGGGAAGGTTTACACGACCCTTTATTTCAGACAACATACATACAATCATTTCTGAAAATCAGTAGATTAATTAACGCATGTCAGCGCAAACAAACTCTCATCCATTAGTTTGGACAATTTCACGTCGTGTTTTGTGAGAGTGCCAAGCCGAGCTAATTGCATTCATTATGGATGCTGGGTCACAAAAGGTAACCTCTAAAATTTCCATGGGAAATGCGCCGAACTCCATTCCACAAAAAGTATCACGCCCAGCCAAGTGCGTCATCAGTCCCGTCTGCGAACACTGTCCTTAGTTTTACCAACACACTGATGCTAAACGTGAACAACGCAAATATGACATTATAAGACACGCTAAGTAATAAATACTGTCAGTTTGGGCTATTATAGTGAATAGTCTAATGTAGATACACTGTTGTTAACTATTGCTTATGTATATTTATTGTCCCAGAACGACGACGTATACCTATATGTATAACCGACTACGTATATGCTCCGCGGTGTTGCCATGCTAACCATTGGATGGTTTCTTTAATTGTTTCGAATCATAAATTACCTTTTTTTTTCGTTCAGAACCGATGTGCCACTGGCGCGTGTTCGAAAAATACCTAAATATAGATTAAATTTGTTGTACTTAGTGCAATCTTCCTAGTTGGGAATAATTTTCAAAAAAATAATAGTTTTTTTTTATTATTAAGTTTGAGGTTGATTTTATAAGGGCTTTAACAATATGAAATAAGATTTCAAACTTGGTAAGCTCGACCTTCAGACGCAGTTAGCGACCTCGAATTTGTAGATCACAGGATATTCCCGTCCTGTGTCACTCAATTGTGCGAGGGAGGGGACTATTTTCGACTCAGCGGCACACCTAATGACTACGAATTGGCCCCCACGTCCAACGAAAATAAACCATCGCGGGTGACAGCTAGCAATAACCACGCTTTAATGAAATCAAGTGTGTTTTCACGACGTCTAAATTTAACAGAATAACGTTTACACATAAAACCTCATTTGTGTTAAGACAGTAGTTAATAGACCTTATAATTATTGACTTATTAGTTATGCATGAGTGTATTTGTAAGGAAACAAAATATTTTATTCTAAAATTCAAAATGTCATTTTCTACGTCAACAATATTAATAAAAAAAATCATCTCTAATAAATTTTCAAGTGGAAAGAAGTGGTCTCTGCCTACCCCTACGGGAGAGAGGCGTGATTATATGTATGTATGTATGTATGTATGAGGAGGTTTGTTCTTCTTGCCAGTAAGAACTACACTCAGAAATTCGAAATTATTTGCCAGATTAACACATAGAATGTGTTTTATTCCAAAAAAAAATAACTATATATATATATATATATATATATATAGTTATATAGGTATTTTTATATATATATATATATATATATATGTATACATTATATATATATGTACATATATATATAATGTACATGCACATACATATCATCACGCCGAGTCCCTAACGGGGTAGGCAGAGAGGGTAGTGCACCAGTTGTCTCTAGACACATACCTCTTTCGCTTCGTCCACATTCATCAGTCTCTACATTCATGCTCACCGGTGTCGAGTACTCTTAACGTTTCCGTCCTTGAGTGTCCGATTTGATATAGGTAGTTGAAACGTGGTCACAGTCAGTAAGTAAATAACAGTAAACTGATTCGGCAAATCTTTCGTGCAGAATCCAGCTGCTTATGAATCGGCCATGGTCAGTGGATCGGAAACTATGGTTAATTGGCGTCGACGGCCCGGAACCACCGTTACGTTTCCCGCCTATTCTTCTGTTGTCATTCCACAAACATGGCTGCTCGGACGTTTGTAATCAAGGCAGCGGTTTATAATGTAAAAAAAAGTATCCACGAAGATGCGTCTCAGCAATTTCTAGTCGCGGGGGTCGCGGGATGCGGGGAGTATGACCCGAGTCTATTAATTGTAGTGTACGTGTGCACTCATTAGGTAAATCAGTGAGTACCGATAATACTTAAACATTAGTGGAAGGAACACTTACACTATTAACTATAGGGAAGGATAGTGGGGCGCGTCTTCGTGGATGGCACTATCTAACACGCTAGACGTCATATTGCCGTGAAAGAGTAATTTATTTATTTATTTTTACTTTAATTAACACGGATTATACCAATAACATTAATTAAAGGTACATATATATAATTATAATATAACAAAGAATGTATGTATAGCATTCAGTTATACATCGCGCTCACAAAATTTCAAACATTCAGACATAATGCTCAACCAGTCATCCGCAAACAAATCACATTCAGGGCTTTGGTCCAAGAGAGCGCTGAGTGCGGTGACGGTACGCGGAATGGGCGAGTGGGCTCGTGCCACGGTACGTGAGGGTGGCACGGCATAAAGCCTATGCCTCTAGCTTCTTAGGTAATTGTCAGGGATAAATAGCTTACATAGCTCATTGATCAGTCCTGGGGCGTCTATATAATATTTCAAAATGATGCGTCACAAATTATCACCAACCTTTGCCGTCGACGTATGTGCGTTTTATCTCGATAATGACATAACTACACAAAATACGTACTATGTTGTCATCCTAACATATAATTCTTTTATTCGTGTTGTAGCCACTTTTCAGTGTTGATATGTTGAAAAAATATTTGTCTTCAGTCGGTGTCGGCTGTGACGTGATATTAAAATTCAACAGGTGAATATTATTGACCAAGTAGTATATATGTTTTAAATATATTTTTAGCTTCGCATATGTTTCTGTGGAGACCTCGACTAGGCAAACGTAGTGTAGGACGCCCTCCGACCAGGTGGGATGACGATTTGCGAAGGACTGCTGGCAGATGCTGGATGCGGCAAGCTGAAGACAGGGCGCTATGGCGCTCATTAGGGGAGGCATATGTCCAGCAGTGAACTAGAGTGGGCTGATGATGTGATGTGATGTGATGATATGTTTCTGGGTGTAATGTCAGATATGGAATAAACAGAAGTTCATTCCAGAATTCGAGATATGTGTATTTACCCATGTATTTATAGTAACTTACCACTATTTTGTATCTGTACTGTACTGCCTTTCCACAAAGGTTCTAGAAGCTACCAATTTATATATTTTCACGCTTTCCCACAAGGGTCCTGAAGGGTTATGCAGAGGTGACCGAGAATCGTAGTGGCCGAATGGTTCGAGCGGTCGCCTGCAACACAACTTAACTCTGAACTTAGTACAGCGATTAGTCACACCATGAGCTTTACGGTGAAGGAAAACGAGAGAAAAATAAAAAATATCTAATCCGGATCCATTACCGGAAATGTTACCAGTTTTTTTCGACCTAAATCAATATTGTCTATATTTATTGTAATATAATATTTGTTTGATCAATGCTTTTGAACTAATTTTCTAAATTGCTATGAATTCATATAATTTCCATTTCGATGTTATGTAGATACAATCTACGTAAGTACTCATATTGTTTGTTCATTATCATAATTTGGCTTTTCAACTGTCTACATAAGTAATTGTTTTTGGGAGGCGACTGTTATTTTTGAGTTCCATCGCTAGTAGGAGTTTTATTCGTATGTTTAAAATATGATGAATAGATTATAGGGACATACATCTGGCACATCGCGGGTTTATTCGCCATTGTGGTATAAAAAAATAAAAGATACAGGATTCCTCTTGATGTTTTCCTTCACCAGTAAAGCTGATAAACTTGACTTGCAGACTGGTTTGAGGCCATGTAAAGAAACAGCTATCATGGATCATACATTAATTGAAACTTTCATTGTTAGAGAGTGGCTGGAAAAAACTTTTGAAGACTGAAAGCTAGCCCAATGTGATTTAAATAACATTAATACATAACAATAATAATATTGTTGTACTTTGATTTAATACCGACGAGTGGAAAAATGACGTTATTGATACGGCACGTGAACTGATGCTGTGCCAAAAGAGTGTCGCTAAATACTTCGAGTCACGTTTATTGAAACGTGTTACACTTTGATACAAATTTTCCCATCAAACTTCATGAACGCGTATAAAAATATCATGAAAGAGAATAAGAAAACAACATCCTCACAAACTTTCGCATATTATTTATTTCTTCATGAAAGAACTAGCTGTGTCCACTGTGTTCGCGTAGGCTTAATCCGAGAAAAAAAAATTAGAGTCACATTTTTCTCTGAAATAATACAAATCCCACGCTAATCAATCTATATCTTTATACATTACATATATCTTTATATTCTTCCATATTCTTACAACTGTAACAAACAAAACAGCCTCACGAACGTTCGTATTATTTATATACCTATTACTAGGATTAGTACGATTCTCTCTCGAAAAGACAGTGGTAATCTGCGTGCGTAAGTGATGTATGCAATTTTCAGAAATTATTTGAGACGGAAATCCGTTTATTTGTCGAATGTTTATGGCAGGAAGCGATTTGCGCATGTACATTATTTTTGGCTTAATTTGACGTCTCGCAGTCAGTACTTTCTTCTGTGAGGTTGGTTTTGATAAAATACTAGCGGCACCCCGCGGTTGCATACGCATTACATCAAATATGTATAGTCAGTAGTCGGTGTTGCAAGCGTCCATAGGCGGCGGTAACCGCTTACCATCAGGCGGACCGCATGATTGTTTGCCACCCAAGTGTTATAAAAAAAAAAAAGTCATAGACTTAGCCTTCCGCAATAAACGGGCTACCTCGCATAAATACTTCCTGTGATTTTCGTCTCTTTACAAAGCTTTAACGGTTTATAATGTTTAAAACTGCTTCAGAAGTCAGGCAACACAACTATATTCTCAAAAAATAATATATTTAAGTCAAGAACGTTATTTATGCCATGTAGAAGGCGAAACTCTGAAAGTCCATAATAATCACTAAATACCCTCTTTAAGTATAAAAATTAATTTAATGATCTCCATTCAAAGATGCAAACTTGTTCGCTAAATTGTTTTTGGGCTACTTACCAAGCGCTTTAAAACCGTGCCATCGTAAATTACCGACATTACAGTGTTTTGATACTTTAAAATACAGTTATTCGGTCGGTACCAATGTTTGTACTTAGCTTCTATGAGAGTTTACCGATGGACCGCCTCCTTTGGCATTTGACCTCAAAGGCACTGTAATATTTATATGACAACGTGACAGATGGCGAGGCGATCGCCGTTTCTCAAGCCCAACTACACATACGTCCATTGAATTTATTCTCAAACAATGAATTTACTCTCGATGTTTTCCTTCACCGTAAAGCTCGTGTGGTTATTCACTGTTCAAAAAAACTCATTGGTATAGTCGGGATTCGTACTTGCAATCTTTTCGTCACAGGCAATAAGTCGAACCACTCTGCCATCTCAGGCAAGTTGCATTTGAAAAGGTACCGCTATTCTTTGATGTTTAATACGAGGCGAGCCAAAAAAACTCGACGAATCCTCGTTAAAAAACGACGTCTAAGAAATATTTTAGGTGACAACCACGAAAATAGCTAGCTCCAGACCTGAGACACGGTCGCGATGAACCTTCAAGGCCATGCCAAAGCGAAGACCCAGGCGCGCCAATTGTTTGCTAAATAATTAGCATTTGTAAACATACTTTCGCCCAGAATAAGAACGCCCACGGGTCGACGTTGGCACTCTTTGTCCGCTTTCAATACTATCATGGCACTTGGCATGGCACAAAAATACATAATAATATATCTTCACGCTCCCAAAAGGGTGCCCGAAGTGATAGGCAAAGGTGCTTTTTTTCACTTTCCGCCTGAGATATTTCTTGATTCGATGATTTCTTTGATTTGATGATTTCTTTCTCCTGAGATTCTCGGTGCCAACGTGTCCATCGCCGTTACTCAGCCACGACTATACACACTTCATTGAATTTATTTTCAAACGTATACAGGTTTCCTCTCGACGTTTTCCTACACCGTAAAGCTCGATGTCTGGTTAACCATTGTACTTAAGTCCAGAAAAAACTCACTCGTACAGTCGAGAATCGGACTTACAATGTTAGCTTTAAAGATTTTTTATATTATTCAATTATGATGGCAGTTGAACGTCAATATGAGCCCAGTTGGTTCTCAAAATAATATGCTATCAGGGTAAGTGAAATTAATAAGTTTACTTTCTGATATTATCAACGGCTAATTAATTATCAAGTTACTGATGATATCTTTATTACCTCTGTTGATGCATTAAGAATATTACCTTTACTTATAATTTTTTTAACATTTCATATTTATCTCGTATAATGTATATTATAGGTGAAACATTGGCCGAACGTTACCAGTAAAGCTGCACGTAATTTTCATATTTTTGTAAAAAGCAAATTTCATGGTTATTGTATGGCAGCGAATCCTGGGTATGTCAGAGGAAGTATGAAAATAGCTTGAATGCAGTCGAGATGCGATCTCTTCGAAAAATGTGCGGCGTAACGATATTAAATCGAATCCGCAATGAAGAGATTCGCAAATCAACTGGCGTGAATGAGGGCGTGATTGTAAAGATGAAGAAAGGCATGTTACGTTGGATTGGACACATAGAAAGGATGAGTGAAGAAAGATTGACGAAACAGATATACAAAGCAAAAGTGTGTGCAAGAAGAGGCAGAGGAAGGCCACGTTCCAACTGCCTGGATCAAATAGATCGGACTCTGAAGGATGGGAACGTTAAGAGTACTCGAAACCGACGAGCATGTATGAAGAGACTGATGAATGTGGACGAAGCGAAAGAGGTATGTAAGTCTAGAGAGAACTGGCGCTCTATACTCTCTGCCTACCCCGTTAGGGACTTGGCGTGATGATATGTATGTATGTATGTAAATTTCAGATTCTGAATGTTAACTTTTATTTATTTTGAGATCCGAAATTTACTCAAATTTGATGATATCCGTACCGTTCGCTTATTTCTTAACTCCTATCACGAGTGCTTCGTCACACCGAACAGAGAAGTTTGTTTAACAAAAGTTAAGTTTGATATGGAGAGAGCAGAATAACAAAATGGCTATAATATTTCAGAAACTTGTTAAAAACATATAAACCATTATTCATTAGCAAGTTTTAATAGCTTTCATAAATTGGCATGATTTGTTTGCGCGGTAATTGAAATAAGAGAAGAAGAGAAAAAGTTTTTTGTATGGACGTCATTTATCCTTATCCTTATTATATAAGTATGTTTGTTTGTTACGCTTTCACGTAAAAACTACTTAACCGATCATCATAAAACTTTGTACACATATTCTTGAAGGTATTAGAAGTAACATAGGATACTTTTATTGAAAAAAAAACATTTTTATGAAAGGTAAAAAGAGTAGTCCACGCCGACGAAGTCGCGGACACAGCTAGTATTTTATAAAATACCGTGCCACAAGAGTCCATATGGAGCACGCATGCCCAAATTTCAATGAAGATATGTATACTTACTAATGTAGCTTCTATTGCCGTCTAAAATCTATTTAAAGCTTAAAGTGGGTGATATGCCAACTCTTAAGACGCGAAGATGTTATAATTATCTTTCTAAATTTTTTTTAAGAATCTTGTTTTTACTTTATCTGCGTTAGCTATAGGGTACATTGTCTGCTTATGTCTCTTTCCCTTCCCTCTTTTTTTTTTGTTATTTTTTTTATACCACAAGGATGGCAAACAAGCATGCGGTCCGCCTGATAGTAAGCGGTTACCGCCGGCTATGGACGCTTGCAACACCATGGGTATCACTCGCGCGTTGCCGACCCTGTAGGAATCTTTTCACACCCTTCTTGAAGAACTCCATGCTGTACTCTCCAGGGAAAACCTCAACGGGTAGCTCATTCCACAGCCTGAGCGTTCGCCGAAGAAAACTCTTTGGAAGCGCACAGTGCGAGACCTTTGTGGTTCCAAGGTATGGGGATGAATTCCCCGTCGATGGCGAGAGGTGCGGTGGTAGAGAGGTCCCTCTTTCAAGATATTACAAACAAGGGGCCCGTCCTGGCTTCTCATGGGTGGACATTTATTTTCTAATTTTTCTAATTTGTATTTTTTTTTGTCTACAGGACAACCTCACCTCCTGGCGAGCCCCTGGTCCGGGCTCCTGTGGGCAAGCCGAGATGTCCGCCAGCCATCTCCCGCCTACGCGTCGAGAAGGTCGAAGGTGGCTTGGCAGTCGCTGGGGTGGTGGTAGCAGCCAACTGTCAAATCGTCCTACCCATCTTCGGGTTTCTATTCATGCTTGTTGGATGTGTGCTTACGGGTAAGACCTATCGATTTAATGCTTTGCTAATTGGACGATTATTCGAAGCAGGGAATGATTTACTAGATAACGTTAGTAATTTCAGTGTGGTTAGGTTCTGTTGAATTCAGGAGTCGAACAATCGTGACATTGCTGTCGTTATTCAAGAGTGTGAAAGGGACGGAGTTATCAATGTCATTTGGCTTCTTGATCTTGATGTTTGCAATATAACGTTATGGTACGGCCCTAAAACAAATCATTGTAGATAGATAGGTACTATCCATTTATGATTTCTACTAACTGTAACTGAAATTTTAAGTTAACCAAGTTAATTTCAATCTGATTAAGAGAGTGAATCGAAAACCAATATTATCATGTTACTTTTTCTATGGTATAAATACCTGGTATTTACATACATACATATATATTTAAACACAGAGACAGTTCTCTCTAGACTAACAGACCTCTTTCGTTTCATCCACATTTAACAAAAGTGTTACCCACGCACCTACTTTCCGCCAGAGATATATTTTAGGTGCCAACGTGACAGATGGCCAGTCCGTCTCCGTTGAAGCTTTGAATTGCTTCTCAGACGTATGTAGGTGTCCTCTCGAAGTTTTCCTTCACCGTAAAACTCGTGGTGTGACTAATCACTGTACTTAAGTTCGGATAAACCCATAGGTAGAGTCGGGATTCGAACTTGCGATCTTTGTGTCGCAGGCAACAACTCGAACCACACGGCCACACGGCTTTTGTTACACAATTAATTATGTTTTAAGTGATTCAACTTGTTCCAAACTCGGTTCGATAAAATGTGTTATATCCGAACTCCCTTCATCCTCATTAAATCTTCGCAAAGCTTGAACAAACAACAAACTCCTTACTTTTAATTAATGGTAACCTGATATCGTCACAGCCGCGTCTTACCGCGGCTGCGGTGAAAACGAGGAGCCCGACCACTACGCCGCTCGGATCGCGTTCACCGGTAACTCGAGAGTGTTGGGACCTGTCTGCATTGTCGCCGGTGCACTTATGACTATTGCCGGTGAGTTTTACACACATTCAACAAGGGTTAATTTATAGAAGTCCGTAGCCAAATAACACAATTTTTTGTGTTTTGTTTTCCTACGCGGTGAATAAGGTTTCCAGTAATCAGCTCCTTGGGGAGGGGGAAGGATTGTTATATTGTTTTGGCAACCGAGGGATAAAGAACTTCGAACATAAAGTGGCAACGCGCATGTGATACTTCGGTATCGTGAGCGTAAATAGGCTACGGTAATCGTTTCCCATCAGGTGAGCTCTTGTATAAAAAAATAAAAAAGGGGATTAAAAGTAATAGGCAGAGGTTTAGTAAATCCCTCATTGCGCAGATTATGTACTGTCGTCTTTCTCCGGCGTGACGTACGCCTTTGAACTTCTCATAAGTCTATAAGTTGCAAGCAAAATAAAACAAGTTAACGTCCCGTAAGAGAGTTCGTATGTTGCATGAATCTTTCTCCATTGTTTTCCAGATGACATTTCAATTTCGCGCCATAATGAATCTATGGTACGCGCCAGTTTTACTTGTTATCGTCTATGTTATACCATAACTATATAATAATAATATAATATATCCTCACGCCTTCCCACAAGAGTCCCCGAAGGGGTAGGCAGAGGTGTATAGGTAATACCCACACACCCACTTTCCGCCAGAGGTATATTAGGTGCCAACGTGACAGATACCATAACTATAGACAATAAATACTCTACACACTTCAACTTCTCAAATTATTATGTAGTATTTCTGCAGTATTCTACCACGGTGTTTTCCAACAAACTCATTGTGTGTAAATCACTGTACTTCATAAAAGCACAGTACAAATATTGAACTAGATATTGCTGAGGATACGTTTACCACTCGATAGATGGCCAACGGTATAATTATTATATCTTATTCATAAACAACTCGCTGATTACCTTAAATCAATAAATCAATTTATTTAACAAGCCATATTTTAAAGACACCCTTGAATAGAATCCTTTATAGATAATGCCATCCACGATGACGCACCCCACCAATTTCTAGACGTGTAGTCCATTGAAAAGTTACATTTGGGGTTGCGTTTCTTAGAGGACGCAATTTTATTTTTTTGATGTGTAGGGGGGGTAACTGTAAAGCTAAAATCAAGTTTGTGGGGTCGCCACCCTTGTCCCACGGCCGCCATCTTGAAAATAGGGGTTGAAACGGTTTTTACGATATATCTCTTTAACTATTTATCTGATAAAAAAAATTTGTTAACGTTTTTTGTTGCTAATTAAATTCTCTATAACTTTGGTCCAGTAATTTTTTGTCGTAAAACTATAAATAAAAAAGTTATAAGTGAAAATGTTCAGAAATTCGAGAAAAAAATTTATATTTTTCGATATAACTTTTTTTTTAATCATTTTACGAAAAAACAATATCAGACCATTTTTGTAGATCGTTTTTTAAGGAACAACTTTTATAAGCAACATTTTTTCATTAAGTCAATAGCTAAGGTTTTACAGCGCTCCGAAGTGAGTACTATTTTTCAGTACTCTTAACTATACATATTTTATACATGGGTACTAATAATGTGTCATCAGTTATTTATTTATTTTTTTTTATTTTGTTATTATAATTCTTTTAATTAGTAATTTTGCAATGTTATTAATAATTAATTATTGACTCTTTTCCTCACCACCCACGAGGTAGAGTCTGGAGGCGCGTTTTTTTTTACGTGGTATCCCCAATAGGCCTAATCCACGGTGATTTTATAAATTTGAACTACTCCGTCCTCGGTCTTTTCGATTGACCAGGCTGCAGCTCAGCATCGAATCGGTTTTCTGAATCAAATATCAGTGGGAGAACTGGAGAAGGAAGGGGTGTCAATGTCGGCGGTTCATCATCGAAGTCATTTTCGTTTGTTAATTCTGAGAGTTCCATTACGTTACTGCAAGTCTCTCCAGAACAATGGAAGCGCACTGCGGAACATTTTAGCCCTGCTTTTCGACATCCACACATCGCTCCACAGTTTCCTTTGCATTTACAAAAGATCAATTTAAGAAGCTCAGGGGGTGCTGGAGGTTTAGAGCTCTGCACTGGCATTAATAATTTTCCACATTTTTTCCAGCCCCAGTCTTCAGGATCATTATTATTGCCAAGCCACGACTGGACCTGATGGTAGACCCGGAAAGTATGAAAGCGAGCTGTGTCTTGTGTTGGAGGAAGTGAAGATAAATTAAATGTACTTTTTGTCACTGCCTTGGCGAATTGTTTGTATCTTAGGCTGTCAAGAGAATTATCATCTTTATTACCACCGTATAACGAGATAAAAAAACGTTCACCAATTACAGTGAGAAAAGCAGGGTCAACTCTCTTGTTGAGAAATAAAGCCGTTCCACTTGCAAACTCTATATGTTTTTCCAGGGTTTTCACAAATTTCATTTTACCGATATTGTAAGGAGCTGAAGTTGTGTCACATCCCGAAAAAGCATGAAGAAACAGCAAGTTTCTACCTGGACAGCATTCTCGGTAACGGCCGTCACATTTAAAATTATTTTAAAAATCAATAATTGTAAAATTCTGTAATGGAGTGGAAAAGAGTCAATAATTAATTATTAATAACATTGCAAAATTACTAATTAAAAGAATTATAATAACAAAATAAAAAAAATAAATAAATAACTGATGACACATTATTAGTACCCATGTATAAAATATGTATAGTTAAGAGTACTGAAAAATAGTACTCACTTCTGAGCGCTGTAAAACCTTAGCTATTGACTTAATGAAAAAATGTTGCTTATAAAAGTTGTTCCTTAAAAAACGATCTACAAAAATGGTCTGATATTGTTTTTTCGTAAAATGATAAAAAAAAAAGTTATATCGAAAAATATAAATTTTTTCTCGAATTTCTGAACATTTTCACTTATAACTTTTTTATTTATAGTTTTACGACAAAAAATTACTGGACCAAAGTTATAGAGAATTTAATTAGCAACAAAAAACGTTAACAAATTTTTTTTATCAGATAAATAGTTTAAGAGATATATCGTAAAACCCGTTTCAACCCCTATTTTCAAGATGGCGGCCGTGGGACAAGGGTGGCGACCCCACAAACTTGATTTTAGCTTTACAGTTACCCCCCCTACACATCAAAAAAATAAAATTGCGTCCTCTAAGAAACGCAACCCCAAATGTAACTTTTCAATGGACTA
>JACCPG010002320.1:0-151510 GCA_016069955.1 Drepana arcuata | reverse complement strand
CCTCAGCGGGAATCGAACCCGCGATCTCAAGCTTCGCAGGTAGGAGCTCTGACCACTAGACCAGAAGAATGTCGAATATATAAATTATTTCCAACAAGTTCATTAAACACGAGTTTAATATTAGGTATTAATCGCGTGTTCCAGTTGAAAAATGATCGGCCCGTGGCGGTATTGGTTAAGCCACTCGTCGGACGCATGCCGCACCGCCCGCCTAATGAACTAGAACACAGATAGCGTGACCCGTGTTCACGCGGCCTTATTTGACTATGTACACTAGATTAGTTGCTGGTGTAGTTTTAACATTACAATTTTATTTTTAATTGGCTGTGCCAAGTGATAAAATTCGCGTTACATTTAGGCATATAAAACTTAACTATGCATACATAATCTATCTATATCTATACTAATATTATAAAGAGGAAAGATTTGTATGTAAGTATGCTTGTAACGAATTGGCTCAAAAAGTTCTAGACCGATTTTAAAAATCCTTTCACCATTTGAATTAATTTACACACACATTATCACTGATTAATATAGGCTATTTAAATTGCAAGAAAAATAAAAATTATGCCAAAATGTTTAATGAGTAAATGTCCACCCGTGCGAAGCCGGGACGGGCCGCTAGTATTATATAAATGAATGTTTGTCTGTATGTCTAATAAACTTTCAGTGTTTCTTCTTCAGGTGGATTCGAATTCTACCCGGTAGGTGGCGATGCGATTAGGAAATATATTTTTTTCACCCAAGCGAAGCTGGGCGGGACAGCTAGTTAATAATAAAAGTTACGCTAAGTACTCGTCAAATCGGTCACGGCGTTTCGTAGGTTATCCAAATCAAAGATACAAACGGACATCCAAAATATGTATCTACTAAATTGGATATATTTTATCTGTACCTATAAAAAAGCCGTTTTAATGAAATGGAAATAATGGTAGAGGAAAAAGATGTCAAAATCCAAGCGCACATGAGCCAATAAGTTAAATTGAAATACCTTCATGTTATAAAAGTCTTTCAGAGTAATTGGTTGACGGGCTTTTCTGACGATTAGTGATGTTCTTATGTTTTTTATCGACTTAAGGATTACTTTTTAACTCTATTGCTATCTCCTATCATTATGACTGTTCTTAAAGGTGCATTATATAGGAATCGATTAAGCTCGCGTTCGTTTCCTTCGGTACCATCACGTATTCCGGAGGTTCTAACCGATGAAAAAATCTGTAAATAATTCAGTAACGCATAAATGGCGTAAGTACAGGGCGTGTAAACATCACCGGATAGTGACGTGTACACGCCATGTATATTACATGTATATACATCAGTGGTATAAACGGTACATAACCATATTTAATAATGATAACGAATAGTTAGCGTGACATATTTTATTTGCAGGATTTTCAGGTGTGGCCAGTTCTTATCATAATTTCAAATGCATGTGATATTTACCATCAGCTGGCGATTAGCATCACTATAGATTCTCCACTTGTATAGGTTTGTAATTTGATGTTTGGTAGGTATATGAATCATTATTTTATCTTTACGTCATATCACATGGGACTCTGAAAAGGTAGGCAGAGTTGAAATAACATCCTCCTTTCGCCATATCTATATGGATAACGTAATTTTAACGTTAAATCTTTTTTTAAAGAACGACAATTCTCGTTTTTTTTTTAATAAGTTATAGGGTTTGAAACTGCATAATTATTATATATAATGTGTTTTGAATTTCCTAATCGAAATCAATCTATCGACGCAGATCCGTCCCTGCTGCTACGTTTGGGACCTCTTTCCAGTGGCTCGTCGATTTGAATAGAAATACCTAGCATTAAGAATATAGGGTGTTCCCTGAATGGATGCGCGGGGACAGTCGGGCGAGTATTCATTCGCTAAGTGAACTTCTGAAACGCACCAGGATCGCTTACTAACTCGACGATTCAAAAACTTGAAAGGGCGAATTTTACAGGCACACGTGTTTGTTATTCAATGCGGGTCAAGATTTTATGTAATGTTGAAGGTTTTTTTGCTGTATAAAGTGAGTGAATGTGCGCCAAGGTTGCGGTATATTTATATTATCACCAACTTGTTAGATTTGTCTATTTACGGATTACTTACTTAGCCTTCTAATGTTTTTTCTTTTTATGATCATACGTATTATACGATTACGATATATACGAAGTCTGTATGTATTTTATTTGTTTAGTGTTTGAGTGTTGTACTATTGTGGTGCAAGGTTTATATTGTCGGTTGCAATACAAGATACAAATAGTACTCTACAAATTATGGTAGTACAGTAATACTACTCGCTCCCAATGCTACTGATGCGCCTACATCACCAACTACTTGCTTGCCAGGTTTCTTTAGAAATTATTGCTTTAAATATCGGATGTTGCAAAGATGTGTGTCATATGTGAAATGAAATACAATAGATAATAATATCTTGTTTAGGATTATGTTTAACGTCATTTCTCCCTGTCGTCATCTATAGGTACCAAATATTTTTTTCCAAAACTAAACTGCATGCATAGATCATATCACATAACAGTAAATTATTGGTTTGAATTTCAGTAAATATGTTATTTTATTATGTTATTACTTATCATATTATTTATACTTTTACTTTTTATACTTTTTTACTTTCTATACTTATCATGTTATGTTATTACTTATCATATTTGTTAGTTATCTTGACGACTTATTAACTTATAAGGTTCCCCTGCCTACAGTCCTCATTTTGCTCCACCAGAAAAATCACCGATATCAACATTAATCCAATAGGCTATTAGACACTTTCGAATAAATCCAATGTATAATTATGTCCGCCATTATGCCGCATGCGCCAGAGGTAAGGCATGGGGTGTGCAATGGTGCATTCGGCCGGTCATAGGATCCATGTGGGGTCCACTGATGTGTTTCGTGATGCTTGATCACTCGATGAACATTGGCCTTTAGGCTTCAATTAGGTACTCGCAGTTTTTACTCGCATTTACGTGTAAATGGTTATGATTATTTGTAGGAAAATAAGGTTGAAAATATTTCAATAACTCTTACTCTATTAGTATGTTCATCACTCTAATTGATGTTGCGGGCGGAAATGGAATGCACGGCCAATAAATTAATCAGAAGAAGGTCATGCCATTATCAGGAAATTTTCCTTTCTATATGTCCATTCTCGGGAATAATGGAGTTAAGACTTACATTCATTTTTGTTTTCATGAATTTATTTAATTTTCTTAGAGCCGTGGTGGTTGTTCGAGCAGTCACTTGCAATGCAAGTAGGTATTGCAGGTTCGTATCTCGAGTTTTTCTGAACAATTAAGTACAGTGATTAGTCAGTCACATACCACGAGATAGACTTCCAAGTAAAAAATTCAACAAACCTAATATACATTTTAAAAAAAATTACAATAATGATGAATAAAAAGTTATACGGGAATAAAACCAGGCTCATGAAAACAGTGACCCCAAAAATCCTAAACACACAAAATTATCCCAACGCAAATGGTCAGAACCATTCTAATTTCTTAGGCTAGGTACACACAAGAGGGTTTTTCCTCAATTCCTCGTAGCTACTTGATTAACTCGGCTCGATCGTAATTATTTTCCCGTCGTCGTAGCCGCGGGGGATTTGTATAATCCTGATTGGGTACGTATTGCGAATCGATGGAGTGTGTCCGCGCACGTGTCGCCTCAGCTTTATCTCACTTCGAGGACGGCAAGCGACTCCCCATCCTCGATCTTACAGTACTAGCGATTGATTTAATTTTGTAATTGATTTTGAAATTTATATTAAATGGGCAATGTGTTAAACACATTGAACTTCTAAATAATAATCAAAATCAAAATATTTTATTCACCGTAAGGGACACACGGAACACTTATTGAACGTCATATACTTAATAAAAACCGTTTCGTAGTTACAACCGTATCCAACAAAAAAACCCTGCCAGGAGAATAAACGGCGAAATAAACTATATTGCCTGCTGATTAGCAAAATAATTATTGATTGATGATTGGTATTGTGGTTTGTATGAAAAATAAATGGTATTACTATAAATGTTTCATGCAAGGCGCAGAAGAATGGGTGGTTAGTAATGAGTACGGCTTGGTGGTAATGAAAAAAATTAAATATATATTTTTTCATGATTAATTAACCCTGCTCTGAATAATACTTTAAGCTAATTACTGAAAACAAAACCTAGATGGATTTAAAAAAATTATAGTGAAATGGAATTAAAGTTATACGGCCCAGCCCGAAGGCTGGAGGAGGGCGATAACGTTACAATAGGAAATTGCGCGTCGCATCCATTGCCCGCGAGCTTAACCTAATTACCAACCTTCTTGCCCAGGTCATAAAGGTTATTATTAGGACCTTTATTTTTGAAAATAATTCAGATTTAATTTAATTTAACTATATTATGGTCCCAATTATTAAGCGGCCTAAAATTATAAGAAAACCAAAGCTTTGATTTAATGGTGACCTTATTTTTTTTTTGGTGGAGCTGAGGTTGTCGAGTGGTTCGAGCAGTTGCCTGCGATGCAGAGGTCGCAAGTTCGAACCCCGACTGTACCAATGAGTTTTTCGGAACTTAAATACAGTGATTAGTCTTGAGCTTTACGGTGAAGGAAAACATCGAGAGGAAACCTGCATACGTCTGAGAAGAAATTCAAAGGCGTATGTATAGTCGTGCTTAAGTAACGGCGATGGACTCGCCATCTGTCACGTTGGCACCTAATATACCTCTGGCGGAAAGTGGGTGTGTGGGTATTACCCATACACCTCTGCCTACCCCTTAGGGGACCCTTGTGGGAAGGCGTGAGGATATATTATATATATATATATTATCTACACTAATATTATAGAGAGGAAAACTTTGTTTGTTTGTTTGTTTGGTTGTAATGAATAGGCTCAAAAACTACTGGACCGATTTTAAATATAAATATAAAAATTCTTTCACCATTCGAAAGCTACATTATCCACGAGTAACATAGACTATATTTTATTTTGGAAAAAAATAGGGTTCCGTAAGATATTTGTATTTTTCGGACACAAACTGAAAAAAATCAACCAAAGAAGTTACTTATTTTGCGTACGCTGCCTAAACTACAAAAGATAGAACCATAAAATGTTATGATTAATTGTATATTATAAAGAGGAAAGATTTGTATGTATGTATGTTTGTAAATTCTTTCATCATTGGAAAGCTACATTCACCCTGAGTGACATATTCTATATTTTCTTTTATAAAAAATCTTATGTTCACGTGCGAAGCCGGGACGGACCGCTAGTATTTTCATTACCATTGTCATAAATCACTACCCTAACAAATCACGGAAAAGATCATTAGATCATATCATCCATTAGACTAATTAAATATACGACCATATTAATGAACTAGAATACCTAACTAAGAACTGCACTACATATTTATAAATATCTATTTATGTATATAAAAATGAATGTTTGTCTGTATGTTTGTCCTTTATAAAATCGTTAACAGCTGAACCGATTTATATAAAATTTTCTGAGTTTCTTCAGGTGGAGTTGAGAATGGTTTAGGTTCACAATTGGACCCGATAGGTAGCGCCGCGATCATGTTATAGAAATGTTTGATCAAGATGGATAAGCTATATTCGGTCTAGTCTATTTGTGCCTCTGATGTCCAAAATATCATCATCATCATCATATCATCACGCCGAGTCCCTAACGGGGTTAGCAGCGAGTGTAGGTCGCCAGTTCTCTCTAGACTTACATACCTTTTTCGCTTCGTCATCTTTCATCATTCTCTTCATACATGTTCGTCGGTTTACTCTTGACGTTCCTTTCCCTGAGCGTCCGACCGAAATATGCATATACCCATATATAATATACATGAATAAACAAATGACACGTCAGACACAAGTAACAGTACGATTAGAAGTTAAACGAACATGTTTCATGGATTGGTTTTGGTATCTACAGATGTATAAGATTGCCATCAAAACCATAGTAGCAATATATGTACTAACGTTTCGAAGGCTCATTCATTGCAGATTACAAAAACAACGGGAGTCGTCATTGACTAATAGAGGCTTTCTTCTTAGAAAACATCGAAGCAACAACATTACGTCCTTTACTTCTATGAGTGACATTGGCCGCACAATAACCCTACGCGACAATTATTTGGTCTTACTATTATAACCACTGTTCTTCTAGACAGTTACATTCATACACGATTAAGCAGTGAGTTTCTGTCGAGTTTTGCAATAATAGGTAGGTGATATACCTCTACGTTTTCCGACAAGGCTAAAAAAAATAGTTTGACCTTAACAAATTTTTTTACCTTAACTTACTTTTGACCACCTCTCGCCATCGACGGGGAATTCATCCAAGCGGTTCCAAAGGAGTTTCCTTCCGCGAACGCTCAGGCTGTTTTTGGTGTTGCAAGCGTCCATAGGCGGAGGTAACCACTTACCATCAGGCGGGCCGCATGCTTGTTTGCCACCCAAGTGGTATATAAAAAGGTAAGTTCAAATTAACTCGCGCCAAATATATTGACTTAGAGGCGCCGACAATGCTGCCAACTTAAAACACTATCAACGTGCGGCTGACACCTCTGCCCTTATCCAAATAGCAAAATCTCAGAGATCTAAATTTCTAATGCGTATTTATTTATGCAACCGTGGTAGCGTCGGTTGTATACCCTAGGCTATCGACAAACAATTATTCACCTTTGATTCGGCGTACACTGAATGGTTAATTACAATAGTCTCATTTACTTGGTTTCGATATTGTTCCCAAGTTTCAGTTGTAACTTGTCGGCTTCGAGTGAGGCCTGAAGAATGAACTTCGGGACTTGGTTTGTTGCTACAACAAATTATTGTTCATTGATAGTCTGAATAAAGAATGGCTCTAAAACGACGGCCTTAACGTATTTTTATTTTACCCATCGTGAATAAGTGGTGAAATAAATAAGTACCAACATACTAAAATTTTCATCGAAAACTAAGATAATCTTGAAATATTTAGGCACTTGCATTAAAAATAGATTATTATGTACCTACAGTCCAATGGCGTGCCTCATAAGACTTTAAATACATGTTTTAACTTCACCCAGATGTATGAAGCATTTCTAGCGATATTTTCATACACCACAAAGCGCATGACGCTACAAATAACTGCACAAAGATTTGAAAAATCTTGTTTGTATAACAGTTTAGACCAATTGGCTATTTTACAAATCTTATTAATAAATATTGAATTTACGATTAAAAACACAACATATGTATTAGGTATGTATAATCGTGCGTGGATATACAAAATAGCATTTTTTCCTATAAACAATTACTTCGTTAATATCTTCATCCTATTTAAATCTCTAAGTACTACTACTGGCAATTACACCTTTATGGACTACAAAATAAATCTGGCTTTTCTTCTTTGATCTAAAAATATAAATTCTTGATCTATGAGATCTATTGTTCAAATAGTGAAAATATTCACTTAACAATAAAAAAAACTCTAAAGCGGGAATAAGCATTCATAAGACACACTAAATATTTGTAAGGCTATGATCTATGATATGATGGCGTTCTAGCCATTAGAATTAGATGGTCTCATTTCTTCCTCGCAAACAAGAAATATATATATATTTTATATATATATATTTTTTTAAATAAATGAAGGAAATTAAATCATTCAATAGGGAGATATGCCGAAGATTCGAGACAACCCTTCCTGTATTCACTGGAGTAGACAAATCGATTTATTATTTCCACGAAAAGGTTTACGTTAACGGTGCAAAATTTATATATTTTAGGATCGAAAGTAATTTAATTAAATATTGATCTACGATATCTCTACCTTATATTTATTACTTTTAGTGCAATACAACCATAAATTGTATATGATATTCCAACGCGGACCCAATGTGGTCCAATATCAATCAATAATGGGTCCGTGGTGTATTCCATTTTATCATCAGAGAATTTGTTAAATCAAAAGCAATGTTTCTTATTATTTCGCCTTGAAATGTATCTTGTGTAACTGCAATTAACTAGCCATCTATGTCGTCAAAGTAAATCTACGTCAAAATAGGCGTTGTTTCACCTTTGTGAAGTGTAGTAATGTTGGAATAACAAATATAATTATGTATGTCTATAAAAACCGTGGTAGCCGAGTGGTTCGAGTAATACAAAGATCTCGTTCCAATCCCGACTGTACCAATGATTTCTTTTCAACATAAGTACAATGATAAGTCTTTATGGTGAAGGAAAATATCGAATGGAAACCTACATACGTTTGAGAAGAAATTCAAAGGCGTATCCATAAAGGGGTAATTAGATCTGGATTAAGAACCAACTTAGCTTCAGAATTATTCACATGCTAACGTGACAGTTAGCCAGTTTGACAAACTTACCTCTTATTTTTTTTTCTTTTCAAAGAAGGAGGTTGCCAGGTGGTTCAATGTATAAATAAATGAGTATGCTTTCAATTAAGTACTGAATCTAGATGTTTTTGAAAATAGAAGAAAATTAATGGACAACTGACCGTTCAACGCAACCAGCCATAATGTTTTCTCATTAACGTTTTAGAAGGGTGACCAATCGTTAAGTATGAAGTGGGACATGCCGGTATCCTCAAAGCATATTATCCAGAAATGTCCAATTGTGAATCAAAGTAATTCTCGAATTCACTTCAACATACACAAACATTTCATCAAAATCGGTCAAGCCATTCAAGAGCAGCGCCTATCTGGTCCATTTGTGAATGTAAACCATTTTCGAATCCACACAGAACATTTCATTAGAATCGGCCCAGTCGTTTAGGAAGAGTTCAGTGACAAACACACGCACAGCAGAAATATATGTATAAACATAAGGATAAATAAAAAAAGTTCTTTTACCCTTATGTACTAAAATCTTTATAGGAACATACCTACATACTTGAACTGAGCCAAGGTTTGTTTGAATATTTTACCAAGAATAGTAATATTTTTATTTTGACATTACTTTATGTCTCAACATAAAAGTGCATTTTAACAGTTGGCCATCCTATTTCAGTAAGATTATTTGCCCTCGCATTACTAATCACCATTTTGAACCCTCCCGTCGAGTACACTGCCCTCTATAGCCAAATTGAAAACGTATAGCTCACACGGAGACTCAAATCAAAGGGTGCTCATAAACATGCCAAGATTTATTCAAATCACATTGCGAGGGTTGCAACCGTCAAATGCAGCGGCAATTTACGCTACCGAACGCTACGGGGTGATGAAAATGATGATGAGGTCACTTACGAGAAACTACATATTTTGTATTTATTCATCGAGAAGAGAGAGTCTACGAAAATAGACCAACAAATATAGATAGCGCCATCCACGAAGACGCGCCCCACTATTCTTCCTTATACTTATAGTGTAAGGGTGCAACCTACCTAATGTTTGAGTATTATCGGTACACACTGATTACAAATGAGTGCACACGCAAACTACAATTAATAGATTCTAGACATACTCCCCGCACCCTACGACCCCTCGACTAGAAATTGGTGTGGCGCGTCTTAGTGGATGGCACTATATATATTAAATGTGATACATCACACCCCGAGACTTGCAGTGACGCAAAGCTCGGGATGAATCGCGAGAGAAGATGCGAACGTTGGAGAAGACATTATTCAAAGGCGTTTGTAAAATCTTAGACATCGATAGATTCACTATCGAGGGAAGTATCATCGGAGAAGTGAAAACAATAATTCAAATTTAAAAAAAAATTGTGTTATAACGTTGTAACCGAGATAGAAGACAAAATATCTCTTTTTCCGAAACACGGCATACATTGAACGTATCTGGCTGACTCTTGAAATACTCAGCTTTATTTCCAGGTAAATTGCACTGTAGATATTCTACGGTGCTAAGTTTTTATTCGCCTCACTAGAAATCAGCTAACTGAATTACACGAACTATTTGCAATCGGAACTACGTAAAGGCTGTTCAATAAAAGCGAACGGGCGCTCGGAAACATTTTCTTTCGTTTGTTTCCTTTCACATTATCGTAAGAGCGGGGGATGGGGTGGGCTGCCCGATGGACGGGCCTCGCATTTAAAAGCGATATAAAAAACTTGGGGCTTTATTTCACAGGATGACCTAAGTGGCCGGCCAGCCCGTACAAAAACTCCTCTTGGACTTACCTGTATTTTTCCACTTATTTATCCAACGTTTTTACATTCGCACTGTTTGTTAGTCCAGTGCGCTTTGTCTGCTCGGGAAGATCCTGTTTTTTAACGAGTACTTAGGGTCTAATTAAAAGGAAAGCTCCGCACGGCCTTTTGATGCTCACTGTTATTACTTTTCGTGTATAAATTAAATTTGCCTCGATGGAGCTTCGAGTGGTGAGCCCACGTCGTGTATTTTTTTGGGTATGTTATTGAATTCAAGTGGTTGTTCTTTTTAATATATCTCTTATATCAAGAGGATCTGTTCAAGATATGTAAGTAGGTTTTGTTACCAGAATGGTTTCTATATATATATATATATATATATATATATATATATATATATATATATGTATATACGAAAAATATTATATTAGTTTTTTTAGTTGTAGGAAGAATTTCAGTGAGGAGCTGTGAAGGTAAGTTGCTCTAACAATAGCATAAGCAGCAAAATGATTCACAATCAGATTAAGATAAAGCAAGCAACCGGTTACTTGTTCGTATCAAGTTCTTGCAGATTCTCCAATGCCAAAATGTATCTCTCGATCTTGTATCTTGTTTCCCAGTAAAATGGATTGTGGTGGAAACGGGGTGAAATCTTTACGATAAAAAGCCAAATGTAATTTACACAAATAGTTAAGATTCACATTCACTAATTTTTCTAATAAATTGTCTCACTTTAGTTTAAGCAGTTAACTTGTTAACTCTACCATCTATCTATCTACTAACATGCATGCTGTGTTCGTCTTAAGCTGTTACACATTAAGATTAAGAACCATTATGTTAAAAAATGACAACAATTTGAAACTTATGTAGTAACTACTGATGAACCAAAAAAAAAAAAATTGTAAAGCGACGATACAGGCGGGTATACAGAAGCTGGAGACGATTGATGGGTGTTTATAAAATATTATACATACAAAAGATTGTTACGTTTATTACTTACTCATTTCTTAAACTGCGTAACTACTAAAGATTGACTGCCAATAATAATTTTGATGAGTAATAAATCGTATTGGCCGGTAATGACGAAAATTCCATATTTGTAGCATTAACACTTAAGTCACATACACACATAAACGTCAGAGCGAGAATGACAGGCGCGCATGAGTTGACTCCCGCATGGTTGCCATTATAATTTTTAGGTATATCTCATATGACAGATGGTTCAATAAAATTTATTTATTTCAAAAATCGCACACAAGTGTTATGGCCTTAAATAATGAGAAAACACGTGTCGTTTGGGGTTATTATGGAAGCCATTTCAAGATCAGATACCAGATAGCTCTTTGATTTACGGCTCGAGTTTTGAACGCTCTAAATCATTTATGTAAAGAAACTTGAGAAAACTATTAGCCGTTGTTATTGGCAAAGTATAACAGTCTTTTGTGTGGAATCGGCCCGTCTTTTAGATAGATGATACTTTTTTATTTGCTGATCTATTCGATTTATGATTTGCGTAGCAAAATATGAATTATTACGATCAGTTTTTCATTCATAATAAAAAATACCTATAATAGGAAATACACATGATGTTTCTCGTCGTTTCAAATTCCTCGAAAACTTTTTGCGGAACATCGAAAGGGGTTTTGTGATACATTGCAAATTTATTTGGACTTTCTAAATACCCGGACAAAGAATTCAAAATGTAGGTTAACATTAGTATGTAATCGTAATGTTAGTAATTTTCATATGTAGCTAAAGAAAAGGTAGAAAGCTAGAGGGGAAGAGAGGAAAAGGAAGACCAAGATTAAAAGTGACTCTTATGACGAATAGGGAGGTCAAAGAGTTTGCGCTGGACAGAAGCCCTGGAAGGGACTGCATCAGAGACGCCGACAAAAGCCCAGCTAAAATAAAGAGCTAAAAAAAATAAAGAAGATGAGCAATCATTTTAATTATGATCAGCAAGACAGCTAAGAATCTTACCTAGCTTAATAAGGTATTGATTTTGAGTAATTACCTACTTAGTAATTCCTTCTGTCTGTATGAATATGAACAAAAATACACATTACAGATACAGAATCATAAACAATATTGTCTTCAAGTCTTAAATTAACACCTTCGCATGTGCTGATTGTGTGAAGGAATGCAAAAAGCGATCGGCTTTTTTGTGCCTTTTGGGGCATTATTTACGACCACCATTAATTACGTAAGGGTTCGATGTTGGCACAAACATTGGGTCCAGTTATTGGGAACAGGTTTTTGTCTCCGTGTGTGGTGCTGGCACCAATGATTGGTTGATGTGACGTCCGATATGTTTGGTGCCACGCTGTCTATGAGGTTTGGGTGGGTGAGGTCATCATCGATCATTTGAAACATTCTTGCTTGAAGCTTTTTTGTTACGGCATCTATATTTGATATAATTTATGATTGGATTTAGGTACAGTCAGTCCAAATCTGATATATGTACGATGGTCAGTTGTGATTGCATTATTTAAGTATATTGTGATTCAATTCATGAAATTGTCTGAATAATCAAATTTCAGGTTAAATTTAAAATATACTTATAGAAATTTCATCACAAGAATAGTCGGTCTTTTACCCACCGACGAATCAAACTCACACGACAACCTTTTGTATTGATAACAAAACCGATCAAGTAACAAATAATCGTAATAAAATTCCACCATTTTTTATTACCAACAATTTACTACATCGCGTCGGTGAATGTTAAAATGAAATTAAAAACAAACCATTAAACCATTTTATACGAGATTCCCTAACAAGGACGCTTCCCTTAACCGGATCGGGAGCACACCTGGGTACTCGAATTTGCTTAAAAGGTCCCAAACGACTGAGCTAATGAAAATCGAAACGACGTATATAACAATGTATTCAAGCAAATTTAGATTTAATATTGCCACCGATGTGTTTGTTTTTCGATTGTGAGCAATGAGAAATGTTAGTTGCCTTTAGACATAAGTCATTCCGGAAGCGAGTAGGACCGAGATGGTAGATTTTAAAAATGGAACGTTTGATTTGCATTTGAAAGAGTCCAGGCGACCCAGGTGTGCTCCAGTACAGTCGAGCTCGAAAGTTTTTCGATTTTTTTCCACTGGATGTGAAATATTAATATGGATGACCAAACGTAATCGGCAAAATTTTGCTGTAGGTACAAAACAATTAACATATGAATTAAAGTCGTAACCGATTGCTTGGTATCAGGAATTTGAAGTGTTTTTGTATTTTGTGGGGATACATATCTTAAAAACATATATTGTATACACATAATTTTCATCTAATGCAAAACAATTATTCATAATGAATCGATTATTTCAATGTATACATTTCTTTATAGGTAGATTATTTTGTAGACGACTGTACAATCATTAGAATGGCATATTCGTATGATTTTCAAAATCACGTGTGTTCACAATAGAAGTGTCGAAGCATACATTTATCCACGAGATCTATTAGCCTATTAACGTATTATGTAATTTTCCCAGATTCTCATTGCGAGTAGAAATTATTTCAGGTATATAATATAGGTACATACGTCATCACACCGTGTCCCTCCCGGTTGGCACAGACAGTAGAGCGGCAGTCCTCTCTAGACTTACAGACCTATTTCGTTTCATACACATTCATCAGTCGTTTCATGCATACATATGCTTTACAAGTACTTCAAATGATCAGATCAGTTGTAAGCATAATATAAAGAAATTGCAATCTTTATGTTCTTATGCACGCGACTCGGCCGCCACGGTATAATTTGAATTCCAACAGTTGATCAATAATTAATCATCCTAAAATGCAACGGGTTTTGATTATGTTGTAGAAAATATTTTTAAAAGTTTTGCACACGCGAAAATATGAGTCCGTGGTAAATAATAACGCGAAGTTTGGGAACACAGTAAGAAAGCCGAAACGACCACATATTTTTTTATCTGTCAAGTGGGCCGTGTTTGAAGCAACGACTGCTTCTTGTTGAGCGTTCATTGTTTGAGTTTTTATTATCATCACGAACAAAGGGCGTGTAAACGGTAGCGCAAGCGTTATCGGTACCTCTGATCAACCTTATACTAAACACTTCTTTTTTAAATCATGTTCGTGCGGGCGCGACATGCGATACTCGCTATAATTTCGCGGGTTTTGATTTTGATTTTCGAGTGACGTGTTCCTGTTTTAAAAAAGTATTGATGCCGTGGGAACTGCTTTTCACACTAAAACGCTACGTGTTTCAAAATAAATAAAAATGTTGTTTTTTTATGACTTGGCCTTTTTATTCTCTTATCGTCTAGACTCAGAAAATTTTATTTACTTCTGGTGTAACGCTAAGCAACAAGCACGGATTATCTTGAAAACTTAAAATATTTTTTAGGTATTATTTTGGGCTCTTTGCTGGCAATGAGTTCCTAAGTGTTGGGGCACGTTTACCATTAGCGTTTGTCTATGCTTAGACGGGTAATTTATAGCTGCATATGTCTTGTACAGTAGGAGTAGTAATACTTTTCTTATCTGTGTTTTAACACCCGGGGTTGGGACTGGCTACGACAGAGTTCATTAAGAGTCGGAACCACAGGTGCTTTAAGGCAAAACTTTAATCTTAAAACAAATTTTAGCTAATTTAAAAAAAGTCAGAGAGATAAGTTCTACCTTCGTAACGAAAGCCCCAAAAGGAATGTCATAGAAATAACAACCCGCGAATTCGTAACTGCGAGTCAACTATTGACCTCGTTAGTATCGCGGGGCGCGTGTAAAACAACCGCGGCACTTCACGTTCGCCTTTTCCTCTCGAAAATAACTCATCTCGGCTTTTCACGAGGTGTCATTAATTCAGAGGCTTTGTGGTGCCCGCCCCGCCCCGCTCCACGCTGCGGTCCCTAATGACGCGCCACTCGACTACTGCGTTGTTCTTTAACCTCATTAACAAAAGTGATGTTTTCTTTCTTTCAAATGTTTATGTTGCCATTATGTAGACTTAAGACTCTTTTTGAAGATGTTGTAGATCTGGAGTTCACTTGCTACATACATATCTTTACGCCGACCCTCATGGGATAGGTAAAGGGGGAAAGAGGGGAGTGCCAGTTCTCTCAACACACACTAATCACTTGAACTACGATATAAATCTCACCTATCAATCACCTTAAATAGTTACTGTTCGAAAGCGAAAGAAGTCTATGAAATGCGAGAGTAACGCGGTGTATCATATAATTCATGTATTGAAATTTAGTCATCTTTATGTAGGAAGCCGAAAGCCGAAGAAGCCGTGGTGGCCGAGTGGTTCAAGTAGTAGCTTGCAACACGAAGGTTGCAAGTTCGAATCCCAACTGTACCCATGTTTTTTTCTGAATACACTACTTCTGCCTACCCCTTGTAGGAAGGGGACCGATATGGGAAGGTATTTATATGGAAAGGCGTTTTATAATCACCTCAAATAACAGTAATTAAGTAAGGAATTTACTTTTATTAATATAAATGTGCGTGCGCAATAATATTTTTTAATTAAGCCAGCCAGGGCGGATCGCTACGTTCTTTAATCACGCGCCCTGGGCGGCGTCTGGAGTAATATTTAGCGTCCGCGACAGCTCTGAGTAATTACTAATGAGCTTAGACCTAAGTTCACACAAGTAGGTTTTTAATTATTAAAAATAATTACTGGGAGTAAAACAATACAATAATATAGTTTTCATGGATATACAATAAAATTAATTATTATAGTTTGCAAAGCACAATTACAAGAAGTCTGTAGGTCTAAAGGGAACTGGCGCTCTGCTATTTACGTCTTGAGGGTCACGTCATGATACATTATGTACATATGTAGCGGTGTAACAATGTTAATAGCTTTATTATTAATTTTATAGTTATATTATTTTTGTCATTTCCCAGATTTGTATCATATTTATAATATATCCTCACGCCTTCGCACAAGGGTCCCCGAAGGGGTAGGCAGAGGTGTATAGGTAATACCCATACACCCACTTTCCGCCAGAGATATAGTTTAGGTGCCAACGTGACAGATGGCGAGTCCATCGCCGTTACTCAAGCACGATTATACGCCTTTGAATTTCTTCTCAGACGTATGCAGGTTTCCTTTCGATGTTTTCCTTCACCGTGAAGCTCGTGGTGTGACTAATCACTGTACTTAAGTTCAGAAAAACTCATTGGTACAGTCGGGATTCGAACTTGGGATCTTTGCGTCGCAGGCAACTGCTAGAACCACTCGGCCACCACGGCTTTTTTAATCATATATATATATATATATATATATATATATATATATATGAATAAACGCATGACAATCAAACTATGCCTATCGATATTATAATATACAGTAGAATATATTAGTGTGTTGTTTATACATGCTACTTATGCTGAATAACTTTTAATTTCGAAAACTAACACAGTCCCCGTTTTTGAAACGGCGATTGAGCCACACTATCCTGTTGATACCTCTATATATGTCCAAAAAGAAAGTGTGTTACACTTCTGCCTACCCCTCTGGTGTCTCTTGTGCTGTGGCATTCAGTCATATAGATATATAGTCTAATGGTTTATACATAGTTCATAAATAGAACAACAACGTTAATAATAAACGAAGCTCTTGTAAGGCGGTTTCTATGAAGATTCGTTCAAACTAAATTGCGTGGTACATCAAGAAGCATCGGTATTGAAAGCCCGTTAAGTTTTCCATTTGCGAAATTAAAAATAAACCAACCGCTATGTTGTAATAGATTGCACTTAGCATTAATTTCTCTGCGATTATTGAACACGAGCAATTTGATAATTAATTGGTGCAAAAATAGCCGGGCATCCTGTATGGGATCGCTACGAAATCGCGGCTGGATCGCAGTAAATCACGGTAGCACAATGCGGGCAGGTGGCGGCGGCGTCGCACGATAATGCTCGCGTTTAATTACGCGGAATAATTAGTGAACGGAATATTTTCCGGGCCCTAACTATCTCCGCCGTCTTCCGGCGATAACTAGGCGGTAATTGCGGATTAACCTCGCATTCAGAATTTAATAGGTGCTCGAGTGGAACGCTTATACGCCTGCTAGTCGAACCCCAATGACGATATTTGCTTAGTGATGCTGAATTAATTGTTTACCGCAAAACATGATATCGATAAGTCATCAAATAAATGTACACTAAAGTATTTTTCCAGCACAATACTAAGATAAGATAAACTTCAAAAATCTATGATTGGATGCAATTGCAGAGCAACTAGCCTATGCTTTAAGTAGTCGCTCCAAAAGTCTGTATCGATATGGAGATAAGAATTCCAGTCTCTGAACTTGTAGATGTATTTCGCTGAACTTTTGATTTAAGACACGTGCCTAATAATAGCCAAATAAAAACTGTGAAAAGGAACGCCTGAAAATGGCGACGTCTGTCTCGTTGACACCTAAGTACGTCTCCAGCGAAATCTGTAAGATACAACTCTTGTGTAGATGTATACACAACACTTTGCGAACAATTTTTAAAGAATACTGAATTAATTTATTTCATAAGATAGTGATTAGATATTTTATTCTTTCTTCGCTTACCCCGCGCGGGACTCGGCGTGATCATGTGTATGTGTGATTATATTTCATGATTTAATTTTGGTATGTTCACACATTTCTGGTGCCCAGTGGCGATTGTTTTCTGTAGCGTATCCCGTGGGAGTATCCATGCAATATTGCATACGTCACGGCACGTGCTGCCGTTGTAATTTGCGCTTTATGGTACGTGAATAATTCGTGATAATCCCTGTGCCCCCCGCGCCACACCCACGCACCTTTGTCGCTACGACAACGTTTGATCTCACTACTAGAAGGTAAAAAATAAATAATATAAGCGCATTTGCCGCTCACCTGCGACAATTTGTCCGAAGTTTAGTTATTGCCGACCCGGGGGGTGGCTAGTTGAGCGTGAACTTTTGATATCGGCGCGAAATATTAATTTCTCGACGCCAATAAACAGCGAAGCGTACCTAATGCTGGCAAATTAAGCTGAGGGCCTTTAATATTATTGTGCTGGAAATTTTAATTATAAAACGATTTTCCTCATATTGACACGCCGGCAACGGAATTTGTACAAGGAATTTGAACTTAAGGTGGAACAAGAGCTCAACTCTTGTTCCACCTTAAGTTCTGAACATTAATTAGCTAAATAATATTAGCTACCTACTTGCTTACTAATTAAATTTGGGAAGACATAAAATTGTTTTTTGGCAAGTTTTGAAGGCGTGCGTAATTAATTGGAATTAAAAATCACAGTGTGGGTTGAAAAGAAGATAATTTTTTTATATCCATAAATATAGGTACATTGGGGTACATATTTATCTCAACATTGGTACGTAGAGCACCAGCTCTGTAGTCTTACAGACCCCTCGCATCTTATGCCCTGGTGCTATTCACACTAATAAACAAACATTTTATAAAAACTACTGAACTCTAAATACGACTTGAGCGCGACAGAAGAGCAATTACTAATATTACTTAGTAGTGGCATTGACCGAACACGCCAGATGGCGACGGGGGCGATCATTTAAAAATCACAGCTCTTTGTTCTGAGCGCAACTAATTGTAGGGAAAGTGGGGTTCGATGGACTCCGCGACTAAATCATTTTCTAATGGGGACTGCTTGCCTGCTGCACGGTTCACGTCAAATTATGTATTTGTTTTGGCACACACAGTACGATATATTTATTTATATACAAACGAAAATATATATATATAGGTAGATACAAAATTAAAGTTATTATATAATATCTTGAGAACGTTATTATACAACTTTGAACAAGGGCCCCGAAGGGTTTAACAAAGGTAACACACCTACTTTACGCCGGAGATATATTCTGAGTCGCCATCGCCGTTTCTCAAATACATACGTTTTTTACTTCTAAAACGTATGTTTTAATTATACTTGAAAAACTTGATTTCCACTCGCAGTTTTCCATCATCGTATAGCTCATCATCGTATAGTATGAGCTATACTTAGGTTCAGTAAAACTTATTGGTCACACAGTATGCAATCACATATTGCAGGCGACTATTATTTATAAATGAATACAACCTCACACTTATTCAAGTTTTTAAAATAGTCGTAAGTGAACAGGTTTTTATCGTGTTATGTTCACCTTTGTTAAAGTGCAAATAAAAACTTATTTGCAATTATCTCATTCATGCCATTTTTTGTTTTTGTTACAGATATTTAAAAAAATCTCAGACGAGACAAATGTAAGTGACTTCATCCTCGTTATAAATCACACCGCCACAGACAGCTTATAAATACTGCAAAATCTAGGTATTTATGTTGATGAAATATATCGAAGAGCTAGGCAGAAGTATAGCACCCACTTCTCGCCGGAGACATATTTAAGTGCCCATATGACTAATATACGACAACTATACATATATACGTCTTTGAATTTCTTCTCAAACGTATACAGGCTTCCTCTGATGTTTTCCTTCCCGCCGTTTCCCGTAAAGCGCGTGCTGTACTTAAGTTCAGGAATAATCATTATTACAGTCGGGTTGTCTTAAAATTAGAAATTAAAATCTGTGCGTCCTCGACGTGGTAGTCGAAGAAAACGAGGTGAAATATATTAAAAAACGTTGGTTTTCTATTGATTTAAAATTTTTTAATACCTTAATTATATTTAATTTAATTAAAGTATCTAGTCTAGAGAGAACTAGTGCTCTATACCTACTCTTTGCCACGTTGGAGACTCGGCGTGATGTATGTACCTATGCATGTAGTATCATTCTAAGTATTTAAAAAATACGCAAATAAAAGTTAATTGAATTAACTGTATCCCACTCTTTATATTATTATAAGCATTGCACATAAACATAAGTACGCTTGAACATAAAATACAATATCTGTCAAATTAAAACTGGCCGCGACGGTTCATCGCTTACAATGGGCAGTCGTAAATTGAATCAATGTCCTATTTCCTGTGAATCAGATTCATTTCCTTTTTACCCGCCGATGCTTGTTTGTCAATGCACTTTTCGGCCTAGCTGTAGTACCGATGCTAATAAAATTCGTTGATTTATTTGAATGTAGATGAATATCCTATTTCCTGCAAGTTTACTTTTCAGTGTTAGCCTGCGGCCAAGCGTGTTTAGACAGCTACAGTTCTCTTTAATGTTGTTATGTAAGGGAGAGCTGTCTTTTCAGAATATTTTTCAATATAAGGACTGCAACGCGTGAGCGTAGGTAACCGCTTTTCGCCCAGCGGGCCGAGTACTTATGTATAAAACTAAATGCATGTATAAGTCTAGAGTTGAGTGAACTCTAACCTCTTTACCTACCCCGTAAGGGACTCGGCGTGATGATATGTATATATGTTTAGGTACATACGCATTTTTTCATTAATTAAAATTCTTTATGTTTATATGTATAGTAATATTATTGCATTAATGCACTGAATACCATAACGATGCTTACTGTGGGCGGGAATCAAAGCAGTACGCAAGAAAAATTTACCATACTGAACAACATTGACTAAATTTGATACCATTCAAAAACGGAATATAATATTGTTACGGCTATCATTCTGTAACATTTTCCGCTAGCATAAATAAAATTACATTGTTAACGTTTACGTCATGCTATAAAATGATAACTGCCCTTAAAACGACTGGGTGCAAGATTATGTAATATCGGATGTATGACGTGTTTGTTTGGTAATTGTGTCATCATTTGCCTTATATAATTACTCTTCATAGAGCTTTTCGACAGACGTCAGAATTACCCAACATTGTTTTCACCGTAAAGATAAAAATACTGTTCTTACTTTGAGGTTTATATAGTAAAAGAGTTTTTAAGTCAATTATCTTTATTATGACGGCGCAGGGATAGAGGTCTGAAATCTAGGAACTTATTCCCTACTTTACGATATGTATATTCATCAAGAATGTGAGTTTAACGCTGTGATGTGATATAGGAGCCATTTAAGCGTGATAAATAATAATATAATATATCCTCACGCCTTCCCACAAGGGTCCCCGAAGGGGTAGGCAGAGGTGTATAGGTAATACCCACACACCCACTTTCCGCCAGAGGTATATTAGGTGCCAACGTGACAGATGGCGAGTCCATCGCCGTTACTCAAGCGCGACTATACATACGCCTTTGAATTTCTTCTCAGACGTATGCAGGTTTCCTCTCGATGTTTTCCTTCACCGTAAAGCTCGTGGTGTGACTAATCACTGTACTTAAGTTCAGAAAAAACTCATTGGTACAGTCGGGATTCGAACTTGCGACGTTTGCGTCGCAGGCAACTGCTCGAACCACTCGGCCACCACGGCTCTCCATTTAAGCGTGTGGCCAACAAAAAGCGAGCTGAAGTTAGTTTATGACATGTACGGTTCAGGGTTTGTAGCAAAATCCTTTTTTTGCCTTTAGGTACGTTAGAGCTAGGTCACAAAACATTGACGTAATAGTAATCTTATCGTTCCACTTGGCAGGACAAATTCCGCAGTGGCTGCACTAAAAACCAACTTAAGATAATCTGGGCTAGCGGGATGCTTCCACTTTGCTTCCGCACCATCGCCACCCGAATGGTTTTTTAGCCAAAAAGCTTTATCACTTCCGTGGGGATGTGGGATATGGGCAGTGTCCGCAGACTTATATGTGCTGGATGTGTCTCACCATTTAATTGCAGTTACTACTGTACAAATAATAATAAATAAATAATATATCCTCACGCCTTCCCACAAGGGTCCCCGAAGGGGTAGGCAGAGGAGTATAGGTAATACCCACACATCCAGTTTCCGCCAGAGGTATATTAGGTGCCAACGTGACAGATGGCGATTCCATCGCCGTTACTCCAGCACTACTATACATACGCCTTTGAATTTATTTAAATAAACAAATAGTAATAATGTATAATTATAACTATAGAGTATCGTATCGTTGAAATTATTGATCATTGTGCTAATTACCAAAATGGTTTTCAAAACTAATAAACGTTTTATTATGATGTTGACCCTAGTACTTATTTAAGGACTGAAACGAAACGGCCATAGCATAATTTTCATTGTTATAATTTTTTATTTATTTATATAATCATATATCAGTTCCATGATATCTATAACATTACTGTGGCATATTCAAGGAATAAATAATAATAAACAAAATCTTTTTAAAGGTTTCTTAATCAAAATAACACACTCTTATCACGTCTAGTTTTAGTGTAGCTGGCGCCGCAGTGTCCGAGGGACAACGCTGCAGAATGCAGGCAGTGGATCACTTTTATAGCCGGATGCCGTAAAATAAATGTCGCGGTCCATCGCTAGCCCCGGCTAATGACATCCTACATAAAGTAAACATTGTACCTACAGATCTTGGGTGCGCTGGAGAATATCGCCGGGGATACATGGGTTTTGTTCATGCTTAAAATATATATTATTTAATTTCCATTTAGTATGCCTATACGAAATTCTATGGTACATGAGAAAATGTGTCTACATAATCAGTAGTAACATTTTTATTAGGATTCTTTGTTTTTGTACAACATTATTAGCACAGTTGTTGGAGGAATAATATATCGTTTTACCAAAAAGATCAAATTTGTGGTATCCTTGTCGAATAGAAAAAACTTTTTTGTCATCTAATTATACTTTAATATACTTAATGAACGTAAGTCGTAGTAATTGTGTACGTTTCCTCCAAAATTTTTGGTTTTTGACTTCCACAACAGAGCCACCAATCTGAGCTCCCATATTGCATAGGTCCTTGAGGCCATACATACGGGTTCATCATGTTATTTACGAGTTTGACGTTGACCGGCGGCGATCGCAATATATTGCCGATTTCCGGCCACCACTGGCGAGTAATACGCTTCCGGAACGCCCCGCGACCCGCCCCCGGTGGGTACCACTGCGAGTGACGTATGTAATGTTACATACGACTGTGAAAAAGTTCAATGAACCACCTTAGTTCATTGTGTTTATGACGCTTCTTACAGGTGTCTAATTAGTAGCTACAATGACCATCTTTCGACGCTATATGAACAGTTCAAGGCATGACAACCGGACCTCGTTTTCAGTTTTTGAGGAGTAGGAACTTGCTACTTTGGTGAAAATTTGCCTTTGATCCACCTTATGTTGGTGCAGTTATTCCACCACGGGAGTCTGATAGGCCTACGATATTATTAGCGCATTAGCGCTTTAGCGAGCCTCACAGCCTACTAGCCTTGATAGGCTACACATTAAAGAAATCGCTTACCAACAAGCAGGCCGTATGCTTTATAACCACTAGTATTGAAATGAATAAAAAAAAAGTTATTTCATGGAAAAGTAAAATGCAGATAATTTTATAATCCAAAATGTTCAGTACCCAACAGTAATAAGATGAGGCACTAATTCCAATAATGAGAACAGGCCCGATAATGAACGGGACCCCAAGTAAATACATTCGGAGGCTAATCGACGGTGAATAAGGAAGAGGGGAAAACGCTCCTCATTTGTATGCTCTTTAAGGAAAACAAAAAGGAAAATAACTTATGCCAACTTGTCCCAGTAACTTATGTGTGATTTAAAAACATCGTGTATTTATTTTTCGAAAGGGACGTCGTGAATATTTATATAAAAGGCAAATTTTCTCATTTGATATTCTATAACGGCGATGGACTCGCCATCTGTCACGTTGGCACCTAATATACCTCTGGCGGAAAGTGGGTGTGTGGGTATTACCTATACACCTCTGCCTACCCCTTCGGGGACCCTTGTGGGAAGGCGTGAGGATATATTATTTTATTATTATATTCTATAATGTACGTGTAAGTTACAGAGAATATTGTTATAAACTTAGATTGAGTCTGTCTTCAACTCTCATACACTTAATTATGTTTTAAGATCTCTTCCTAAACTGTCTCACGTTGTTTGCAATGCTTAGCAAGTTGTTTTCCTTCATGTATAGCTCGAGGTATGATAAATCATTAAATTCAAGTTCTGAATTAATCACTGGTTTGCAGGTGGTTACTTAAATCACTCGGACACCACGGAATAAATAACCTTTAAAATATTCCTACAATACTTATAATTTGGTATCTTTACTGTAAACATATAGATTATTGAAACTTTCTGGCGGAAACAAGACCTCCTAAATTATGTAATGAGTACCTACTCCATTAACAATAAAAACAATTAATCAAAATGCGACATAACTGGTGTTGGTTTTCAATTGTCAGCGGTCGTGTCACGCAGTACCTTGTGCATGACTAGTCGTAGAAGCTACCCGCAATTTCCGCCGCCGATTAATCATTTCAAACCTTTCTTTCCCATTACTCTTTAAGTTTTCATTTTCATTAGCCCACCTGTCTGTTTGCTAAAAGCTTCCGAAGCATTTTACGGTGAAATCATTTTGATGGATTACGACTCGAAATCATTGTTGATTGCCGCGGTATCAATCGATAGATTTCATTTGTTTAATGTAGAGTGATTGATTTCTCGTGGTCGTTGTTGCTATGTAGTATTACCAATTTAGTCGTTATATCTGACACAATATGATTGACAATTGCGTGTAATTTGGCGGTGGTAGTCAGCAGTGCCCTCTATTTAAACACTTACTCTACATTTTATATCCGGTTGCTGCGTGTGTAGGAATGTTTAAAAAACATTTCCTAGATCACGAATTTATTTGATAAGGTATTCGCGTAGTTTACTTATACTATAAGTTTTAGGAACTAAGATATATGTAGATATCTGCTTAGAATGTCGGCAGTTTTTTCGATCAAACGGTTGGTAACAATTATTTTATCCCAATTTTATTGTAGGATATGAACGTTTCTTATTCAATAAAATTACTTTAATAATATACCAATTTATTATTGAGCTCGATTCGATCCGTTGAGGTCGATTTCTCCAGAACGATTTTTTAGATTAGGTACACAACCTTTATAAGTGTCTAATGAGGGCCTAAATTATATTTATTTACATACAGACATATTATCACGCTGAGTCCCTAACGGGGTAAACTAGGCAGAGAGCATAGAGCACCAGTTCTCTCTAGACTTAAATACCTCTTTCGCTTCGTCCACATTCATCATACCTGCTCGTCGGTTCGAGTACTCTATAAAAATAAATCTATAAATTTATATACAATTTTCATGTTCATTTGCGAAGGAATATTAACGCGTATATACGTACAATTAGCGACGTCCGTGGGGCGGATGCCGTCCAGCACGCGTGCCCTGAAGAACTCTCCTTGCGGTTACTAATTGCCTTATTGATTGCTTGCTGCACTTGAAGGGTTGATTGCGAGGTTCTATTAGATAAGTAATTTCTTTGCGTATTTACTGCAATTTATGCTGCAAAGCAATTATGAATTTGCAGTTTAAAATATTGTAATTAAATATCAAACTTTCATTTCTACTTCTCGTTTCGTTAGACGATATTGAAAATAGAACCATGTTGTGCTTTGTCTAAAGTTCGAAACGTAGAAAAATCTTTGTGAATGAGATTTTCTCTCTCATAGTAAAACAGTCTAAGTTTATCACTAAGTCAAATAGTACTAGCAGATCAAAACCATTAAAAGATTTAAGAACCACATTAATATACCTAGGTGATATATACTAGCTTAATAAATACCTATCAGAAGTGATTGTATAAAGTGTGTTACATTTACAAATGGACTTCAAACACTGAATACCTAACAATTCGTAACGGTCCACAGCCAAAAAGGAGACAATGAGAAAGAAAGAGAACGATATAAAAATGGTGGGTTCTGTTGGTAGGTTTGGATGATTGATCGCGCGCGGGATGATAGCGTCGAGCCGAGTCGATGGACAAAAAACACACTTCCTACTAATGACGGCCTTTTAAAAATATACGATACTCGTCACCAGCGGCTAATGACGACGATATGTTACCGGCATCAATCCTCTATTCTGCTCACGTCTGCGCCACGGGTTCTAATTAATTATGGTAATTAAACAGGCCTGATAGGTAGGACGGCTATCCCCAACGGGTTGTGTGCCCATACGGATTTATGGTGGTTGGCTCAGTTTACTGAACTTGTGATGGATTAGCTTGATTACAGGAACTGTACCGTGGCGTTGTGCGTACAAGTGTCTATTAATTATAGTACGTGCAAATGTATGTGTTGATCTTCATTTATTATTGCTCAACTATACTCGCACGGGAGCTGGAGGCACCTCAATATCTTGGCAATAGCGACTCCATTGCGTATATCGATCGTTTTGCGCACTAAACAAATTAGCTCGTTCCTCGATCCAATTTTTAGATGGATGACCATGCTGGTTTGAGTTTGAGCAAGTAGTTGCCCTGACATTAAACATTTTTCATGAAATACTATTTGTAAGTAATACTGTTAACTATGTATTGCCTTTGGCTCGGCACACAGCCTTACAGTGTAAACATCTTCACACCTTCTCACAAGGGTCCTCGAAATGGTGGGCAGAAGAGTGTAGGTAGTACCCACATACCCGCTTTCCGCCAGCGATATATTTTAGGTGCCAACATGACAACGGGCGAGTCCATCGCCGTTTAGGACTTCACAAAATTTCTCGTCAAACGTATGCAGGTTTCTCTACTGCAGACATTCTTTGTAAATCTAAAATTCATTAAAGTATTTCTTATTCTCTCTTAATTTTGAGAAGAAGACTCACATTTACCTTATTTAAATTCATAGGCGGAGGGGTGTAGAAACTGCACACCAACTTTTTGCCGTATTATATTGCCGGTGTGACTGAAGAGTATTATGAGTATTGGAACTAGATACTTACTATATCTACAAATCAACTCAAACTATTTACCATCAGATTACATAGGCGTCGCCTTAAAAGGTACATAAATGTTCAGTTACATGAACTCTTAGTACCTACATAAAGTACTCGTATACAACGCTTAGCTTAGTGTACCAATGCTTAAGTCATTAACTGAAGCGATTTTCAGGCTTAAAAGGACCGGACAATGTATTAAGCATGTGTGCTTGATAAAGATTATTAGTACATTAATTGATCATAACAATAATTTTTATTTACAGAAAATATTCTTACAGGATGCATGGTACACATTAGCTTAGGTTTTGGGAACAAATTAGAAACTCTAGCCGAAAGACAGCAACATCGAACGCGCAAACATATGTTTTCGTTATCATCATCATTCTTTCTATATCCACAGTAACGTAACTGTGGATATAGAAAGAATGGATGAAGAAAGATTGACGAAACAGATGTACAATGTCAAAGTGTGTGAGGGGAGGTGCCTTACTAACTACTAAGTAAATAATAATAAATAAAACGCTAACGGTACTCATAATCGGCGAGCATATATAATATATATATAAAAGATTGATGAATGTGTCTAAAGCGAAAGAGTTTTGTAAGTCTAGAGAGAACTTGGGCAGTGAGAGTAGAACTCTAATCCGGTGTTTTATTTATCGCTTAAGTCGCAAAAATGCCGTTTCGCATAAGCCTGTAACTTATTCCCTACATACATACAACACATTCCTGACGAAGAATGATGCTTTCGGCTCCTCGCGAGTAGGCAGAGCTTTGTTCGAGTGATTAAGTGGCTGTGCGTTGCTAGGCCCTTAGCTAATGAGAGGGCCAGCATTAATCACAGTGTGACGACCGGACACCGACTGACGGACCGTGGGTGGTTACTATTGTCAGCGGGTTTAAACTTGAGATGTGATAGGTATCGGTTTTTCCACGCTTTGTTTTATCTCGGGCATTAATAGTAGGTACTTAGGTGTGACTTCCGTAACGATAACACGTAAGCAGTGATTACAGAGGCTAGTCAAGTCTATCTATTCGTCATACCGCGTGATATCAGCTGATCCGTTGAGCGAAATATTCGCCAGCCCTCTTGTCACGGAAAGCCTCAAAAATTTTCCTCGAGATAACTTTATAATCTAAATTTATATTTTTACGCCTTCCCACAAGTGGTAGTTCTAGGTGTAACTCAAATACCTCTTATTACCTGACATATATTTATCGGATTATATACATAGGATTTATCTTAAATTAAATTTGTAAATTTTTAATATCAAGAAGGTATGCAAAAGCCCGTTCTTATTAATCCGTGCAACCCTATGTATTTGTAAAAGGTCAAAATCAAATCGTCATTAGTTGATGTGTCAAGAGTAAAATGACTGGCGGAGTACATTGAAAGTCGAGACGAGACGTGATGTCCGCCGCGACTTGCGGATGACTGATCCTTCGCGCAAAGTAATGTTCTTTTTAATGCCTTTTTTATTTTTAAAACCGCATAAAAGGCTAAGACGCATGAGTTATGCCGACCTGTAGTTTTTACGATATGCTCAAGCTGGATTAAACATTTATGTATATTTATTCCTTTTTGTATCAAAGCCGGTACGTGATGGCATGTGACATTAAAATGACAAATTAGCTAATTATTCTTAATCCGTTCGAATACTGTGTCGTGTGGTCGAACGATGGCCTGTCACGGCGACTTTTCTACGCTATAGGATATGCGTTGTTTTTTTATTTTGCTTATAGCTGAGCATCATTAGATAAATCTAAAATTCCGTTCTATTATGCTCCAAATTTTTGTGAGAAAAATTCATACTTCAGTCACTAAAGTAGGTACGATTCGATGCCTGAAAGAAAAACAAAGAATCATTGTACTGTCAGTCACTTATCCAAGTATATTTAACAAAAAAAATTACATAATAAAAAATTTTGGCTCTGTTTAAGCAAAACTACTTAGGCGTAATTAAAAAACGTTGTCCAACGCGACCTCAACTCGGGCGAAATGTGAGGCGTATGCGGAAAACTGCCGGCTCCGAGGAGCAGTTTATTTTTTGGTCGTATCTGTTTTGTGCACATTATTATGATAATAACGAGCAGCATTACCCGTTTAGCCTGCGACGGATGCGTTTTTTCTCCGCAGCACAACTGGGGGCGGGCCGGGGGCGGGTACCGCGACTGAAACGCTTTAATTTACTCATTTCCATTAGTAAACAAAACTGTGAATAGAATACCGTATAATACTTTTTCATGACAATCGTATCCTTATGAAATTATGTCATTAGATGATCAAAATATATGCTCATCACGCAAATATTGGCTGCCGGCGGGGATTAAGGTCCAGAAACGGCAATTGGTCAACTGTTATTAACATAGTAGTTTACGGTAATATAGATTTAGAAATACACTTTGTAGACCATAGTAGCTTCTGTACTTACGGACTTGGAAATTTGATAAATTCTCTTTAGAGCAAGTATCAAAATGCCTTAGGTTACTTTAATCCTCGTACAATGGTTATAAACGTCGAAACAGGCGCGGAGGCATTGCATCATCTCACGAAGCCTTACCAAATACTCGGAAAATATGAAAATAACCCTTAAAAGTAAAATTCATTTACAACGAAATGAATCGTGTCAAATTTGACCTTAAGAAGTTTACATCATTTTCCTAACTTAATTTCAACATTCGTCTGCATAAAAGTTACTCAACATAAGTTGAGCTTTGCTTTTCCGAAAAACGGAGAAACCCTGCAAATTTCTTTCTAAAAGTATTAATTGCTTAAAAAGTTTATGGCTATTTTTAACTTTTGTTTATAAAGGTTGCACGATGACGTACGCGACGTTGAAGACCCGTGTTCACTTTGGTATAGATTGTCACAGAAATACAGCCCGCTGTATGCAAGTCTCCTTTGAGAGCAGCCATTCACCAGTCAGTGACCAGGACAAAGCATTGTGAGCCAAGATCAATGTCTTGACTTTACGTGTGTGCGTGTAACATCGTGTTTGTGCTCACACTGGTTGGTCAAAGTCATCAATGTTACAGCATAATATAGAATGTTCCTCGAACTAAGCAGCTTGCCGTCGATGTACCAACATAGCTCCGTACTACATAGCGGTATCCTTTGTGTTGGTAGCCGTTGTATGTACTTGTGTTGTATAATTAGCGTGGAGCAATTAATTAATAGGTACCTAATGCACGTCTGTGGCGAATTGATGTCATAGCACAGCTATGTTTGAGCTATATAATAGCGTGGGGTAATTGTGCATGTATTTCGGTTGATGCACCTTTGTTCAATTAGAATTTGTGGAGGTTTATTTTAGTTCGAACAATCGACAACATCGAGAGGAAACCTGCATACGTCTGAGAAGCAATTCAAAGGCGTATGTATAGTCGTGCTTGAGTAACGGCGATGGACTCGCCATCTGTCACGTTGGCACCTAATATACCTCTGGCGGAAAGTGGGTGTGTGGGTATTACCTATACACCTCTGCCTACCCCTTCGGGGACCCTTGTGGGAAGGCGTGAGGATATATTATATTATATCTATATATATATCAATATATATTTATATTTATGTTATTTCCCCCCCCCCGTTGTTGTTATTATTATTTTAGTTTGTTTTACATGCTATATAGGCATACTTCTTTACGCATTTTATTAAGGGGTTGGCAGACGTTACACAGGAATTCCGTTACGCTAGTAATATATTTTGATGCCAGCTTATCGAGTCCATCGCTGTCTCTCAAGCACGACTTGGTTTCGACTATTAGTTTTTTTTATGGTCATATTTTTTGTTTAAATGCTGTTTTTTTACAATAATGTTGATAAAAACCTATTTAGGGTACTCTCTCAATTACCATTTTATTGCCATTTATAAAATTATAAAATTGCAATTAAATCTGTACTAGGAAAATAAATATAAACTACGAAGAGGCTGCTGAATGTAAATGAAGCGAAAGAGGTAGGTACCCCTTATATAAGCTTTGCGAGAACATGCGCTCTAGTTTTTCTGCCTATCCTGTGAGGGACTCGTGATGATACGTAAGCACGTATTGAACCTAAGCTATGAGATATACGTTACGAAAAGTTTAACAACTTTGACGTCATGAACAAAATATTTACAAATGTGGTAAAGAGCTAATTCACCAGAGACACCCAAACAAACGCTTTGTAAGATTCACCTGTTGGTTCAATAGGTCAATGTTACAGCACACAAGGAGTTCAGAAAGACTTGTGGCTGAATAGCATGCAGCAGCATTGTGAGCGCGGACAATGGGGCATATGCGCGATTGAATCGCTGTGAGCTACGACTCGATTGAAATTGAGAGTGCGATTTGACCTGTTTATTGTTATTCATTCTGAGTTCTGCAACTATTTGAATTTCGATTCTAATTCAATTTGTTCTTTTTTTATAAAGAAAAAAAGAAAAAGAACCACACCAATCCGCATACTAAAATGCGCAATACTTGATAGTTACATTGCTGCGGCGTTATTAGAATTTTTGAATTCTATTCAGTAGTTCCTAAGAGCCGTGGTGGCCGAGTGGTTCGAGCAGTTGCCTGCGACGCAAAGGTCGCAAGTTCGAATCCCGACTGTACCAATGAGTTTTTCTGAACTTAAGTACAGTGATTAGTCACACCACGAGCTTTACGGTGAAGGAAAACATCGAGGAAACCTGCATACGTCAGAGAAGAAATTCAAAGGCGTATGTATAGTCGTGCTTGAGTAACGGCGATGGACTCGCCATCTGTCACGTTGGCACCTAATATACCTCTGGCGGAAAGTGGGTGTGTGGGTATTACCTATACACCTCTGCCTACCCCTTCGGGGACCCTTGTGGGAAGGCGTGAGTTCCTAAGATTCGCGCGTTCAACCAGACAACAAACTCTTGAGCTTTATATATATGTAAGTATTATTATCATCATCATCATATCATCATGCCGAGTCTCTAACGGGGTAGGCAGAGAGTATTGGGCGCTAGTTCTCTCCAGACTAACATACACCTCTTTCGCTTCGTCCACATTAGTTAGTCTCTTCATACTTGCTCTACGGTTTCGAGTACTATTGACGTTACCGTCCTTGAGCGTCCGATCGATTTGATCCAGATAGTTGGAACGTGGTCTTCCTCTTCTTGCACATATATTATTATACATCTAGATATACATATTATGGATCAGTATTGATGTAGATATAAGTATAGGTAAACCGTTATTATCATACGTAACGTCTATCATTACACCAAGACATGGGTAAGGCAAGGCTCAAGGGCCAGTTATTAAATATAAATAACCATTTAAGGATGATTAATGTGGACGAAGCGAAAGAGGCACGTAAGTCTAGAGAGAATTGGCACTCTATTCCCTCTGCTTACCCCGTATACTTGCCACACACACTTACTTTCCGCCAGAGATATACTCAAGCTTGACTATACGTTTCCTCTCAATATTTTCCTTCACGGTAAAGCTCGTGGTGTGACTAATCACTGTACATAAGTTCAGAAAAAGTCATTGGTAAACTCAAACTCGATCCACTCGGCCACCAGGTTCTTTTGATATTTGCAGAATTCCTTTAACTAATTAATTCTAAATGATATATTTACGCCTTCCCACAAGCTCGTCTTGAACTTCTTTTGAAACATATGTCGGTTTGCTCGCGATGCGTTCCCTCGCCGAAAAGTTTGTGGTGTGATTAATTAAAGTACTTAAAAGGTCGTCCTATATGAATTAGGATTGAACAAAAATGTATAAAAACCAGATAGGGTTTTGAACACGTGCACTGACCGTATTTATTACGCTTAACACACATACGCTAGTATGTGTTCTGTGTACTTATATAGTACAATACTTCTGTGTACATATCTAGTATGAACAACCATATGAGTAACAACATACAGTTTATCCCACTTATATTACTAATTTTATAAATATAAACGTTTGTGAGGACGTATGCTTATTATTCAATAACCGTAATGATTCTGGCACGAGACACATTATCACCTGGATTATCTCAAAGGATTTGTTTTATTCCCGAAAGAAATGAAAAATATTTTTTTACGTAGGTGGAACCGGGCCACAGCTACTACAGCTAATAATGTACATATATATATATATATATATATATATATATATATATATATATATATATGTTTAAACATTTTTTATTACGAGTGATTGTTACAGCATTGGGGCGAGCGAAATTAATATCGGACAAATCGAGCCGCCTCGGGGCCCCATTACGCGATCAAAGTAAAAATATATTAGGCGAAGAAAAAGAAACCAAACATGTGGCAGGGTAAATATTTGGACTGCGAGCCCCCTCGCGACCCCGCACCCCCTCCTATTACGTCACATTGTTCTTCCGATCGATTAGCCGACGTGACGTCGCCACTTGTTTCATAATATTGCGTGGATCGTAACATTGACTTTTCCATTCCGCGTGCGTCACGTTTTTGCAACTTCCAAAATGTTTGTTTTAAACTTTTTTCTAAGGATTCCACAATTCCATAACGTTGAAAATAAAATTCATCGTAATGTTTACCCAATTCATGACTTACGTAGTGCTGCGCGAATTTTTTGTGCGTTTCAAGTAACCGTGAGAACCATTCCAGTTTTAGAATCCCTTACCGAAAGATTACTTAGAAAAAATACTCCAATTGCTGGCCTCGGGGCGTATAATAGTGATTGAACTAACCTGTCAGCCCCATGTTAAGTGGTTTGAGGGAACAACGCCCATTGTCCGATAGGCAGTAGGTAGCATGTTTTCTCTGTAAATGTTTGATTTAAGTATATTTACTAATCTATCGACATAATACCGGTGTGTGTTTGTACTATGAATATTTGCAGCTTGGAGAAATACATAAGTTAAAAAGGAAGTGGTTTTTAGGTTAAGAAATAGGTACCTACTATGGCCGTGGTGGTTGGCCTGTTAGTTGCCTGCGACACAAAGATCGCAAGTTCGAATCCCGACTATACAATGAGTTTTTTTGAACTTAAGTACAGCGATTAGTCATACCACGAGCTTTACGGTGTAGGAAAACATCAAGAAGAAGCCTCTGCATACGCCCGAGAAGCAATTCGAAAGCGTATGTATAGTTGTGCTAGAGTAACGGAATAGATTCGCCATCTTTTTTTTTTTTTTATTTAATGCACAAAACAAATTACAATCAATAACAAAAAACATAACAATCATACTTAGAGCTAAACTGGATCGTAACTCAAAAAGATGTGCATACAGCTAAATAGTGTCATCAATCGAATATATCAAGTTTAGGGCATTTAATTGCTAGTTCATTGTATTCACGAGCTCATTCAACATCTGTCATGTTGGCACCTAAAGTATATCTCTGGCGGAAAGTGGGCGTGTGGGTACTACCTATACACCTCTGCCTACCCCTTCGGGGACCCTTGTGGGAAGACGAGAGGATATTATCATTTTATTATTAAAAATATATATTTTTATGAAATAGACCATTAAACGTCATCAAGTAGAAGTACTCACCATTTGTGAAATTTGCTCATCGTAGATACTTTAATAAATTTCGTCATTCAAAATAGATACATACCTTATCATCATACCGATTCCTTCACGGAGTAATAAAAAAGTGGACCTCCAGTCCCTCTAGTTTTACAGACCTTACAGACCTCTTTCTCCATTCACATCAATATAGATCAATATTTAATAACTAAATGAAAGGAAAAAAGTTCGTAGGTTCTCGGTAGAAAGGGTGCACTCTTAAATTGCACGTTTAATGAATTGCATTAATATTGCATTACCGGGTAACTAGCTACCCTTGCATGCAAACAATCATTAGAGCGTGCACCGGCCGCTGTTTGCCCGGCCAGATTTGTTTGCGAATACAAATTGACGTTTAGTTTGATGTTTTGTGTGTGTTGCAAAGGACGAGAGAAACTGATGACAGCCCGTCTTTGAAAATCGTTTGGGAAACTGATTACCTTTATTATCCAGTTGAATTTGGGATTTAATATAGTATATGTAAATAATAATAAAAAGTCAAGGCAAATCATCGTATGTAATTAACGACCCTATGAAAACGATGTAGTAAATTTGTATACAAAGTTGCGTTGTATAAATCATATTCGAACTCAAGTAGATATGTTGAAATATTAATTACGCTTACTTACTTCAATATGTATATATGTATATAGGTATATTCATAAAGCATACAAAGCCCAATGCTAATGTTAGTGCAGTGTATAACTCAAATATGCGTCAGTTAATAAGCGACGCAGTGCTGTGTCTGTCCAACTAATGCAGTCCGTCGCAACCGGAAAATTGGACAACGCCGTCTGCCCAATCACACGCCACGCAGATTAGCACGCTCGGCTACAGTCCAGTTTATCCTGTACAACACCCGCGCCGTTACTGGGAAAATTCACACTCATCTCGCCTCCATTGAACCCTAAATCCGGCACACCATGCCGCTCTCTAAAGCTCTCGCAGAATTGTACAACGTGTCGCTGACAATGGCCAGAAAATTGACGATGTGCTACGTGCTGATATTGAAACCATATACACCTTCCGGCGCCCTGTCTGCGCTGAAATGATGTTAGTCGCCGTCCCTAGAGATAGATTTATCGATCTTCCAGCACCTAATGCCTACATCAATTATTTTAGACTGCGAAATTGTGTGACTGTGTGATTTTATTATAAACTGGTTATGACCCATTCGCGTTAAATTCGATTTTATGTGTGGTTTTTATTCTGTGGAATACACTCGGTGGAATTAATTATATCTATCTCCGTGTAAAATTTCAACCGTTCAGCCATTTTGGCGTGTCTGAGTAACAAACATCTTCACAAAGTTTAGCATTAATAATATTACATAAGTAGAATCAACCTGATACAAGCAAGCAGATAAGGAGCTAAGTCTTGGTGCATTAATCGATTCATATTTATACTGAAAGGAAGTACCGAAGCACGTTTTAGTGCCAAGTAAAAAATAATTAACCCACAGACGTGACACGGGTAAGTCAGCATTAAGTTGCGGAGAGCGTCCCGAGCCATTCAAATCTTTACTTAGCATTCAGAGTGCCGTCGGTGACTTTAATTTTTTAAGGCTCACTACAACGCCCATACTGTATTCACCTCGCATTCCCACCACACTTAGAGATATGTACCTAGCTAATGGTGGTTCGTGTAAGCCGCCTAAAGACTAGCGTCCTTGCACATAAGTAGTAACTTAAAAATGTGCTTTGTACATATGGGGCTAAGGTTTAAAGTGTATTGTGTCATTGTTGTGGCTATGACGTTATGTTTAGAAGGAGTATTCAAAGAAGTAGTTTGCATAGTTATGTGCGCGTTTATCTAAGCTATATCGGTCGGTACAGGCATAGCAACGTGGGCTCGGCAGGTCGCCGCGACAGTCAACGGGTGTTTAATAAATGTCAAAAACAGAAGATCGTTTTGCAACCAGCTATATGTTCTACTTAAGTAAAATTTAAATTAAAGTGAATATGGTATTATAGAGCTGAATTGTTATGTATAATCACTTTATATACATAATTATATAAGTGCTACTAAGTGATTGATATATATTTGTAGTACTTTGGAAGACTAATTTAATATATAGGTATACTTTTTAAGATACACCAACAATATACGTACTTATTTGAACACTGTAATATAAATATCTTTAGTTAAACACCTAATATTTCCATCAATAATAGGCACTGCTATAATCTGTTATAGATAGAATATAGATGGCACCTAATATACCTCTGGCGGAAAGTGGGTTTGTGGGTATTACCTATACACCTCTGCCTACCCCTTCGGGGACCCTTGTGGGAAGGCGTGAGGATATATTATTATAAAAAATAGAATGAATGTAAGTAATATCTGTTTTGCGTATTTATGAACGCTGTCTAAAATGTTTTATTTTATGACACATTTTAAATGAAGTGTTCTTTTTGATACTAAATTGGTGATTTTGTTCCAGCATGCGGCCCTCTGTATGGCATGGTATGCTGGTCTGCTGGTAAGCAATAAAGCTATGGCGTGTGTTCGCTGATGATTTTGTCATTCTTTACAATGCCGGTAGCAATGTGTCGTTGTATTTACTCCATTACTAGCGAGGCCAGGCTTGTATCAAGTATTTATAGTGTTTGAGGCGCTTCATAAATATGCAACGGTAGGCGCTCGCCTTGCCGACACCAGCTATTCAGCGAGAGCTGAGCGCCTGGCTCGAGATATGAGATTTTGCGAACTATAGAACTTATAGTGATAAACATTCCACCACTAGTTAAATTATATAAACTTGATCATTCTTGCTCACGGACGTTCATAGAACTCTTCAGAGAATTTCGAATTTCTGCACTGCAAATGTAGTTACCGTCCGCCATCTTCTACAGTGTGATCTGTACTACTTCAGTGTTTGTCGGTTTTTCAGGATATTTGAAATAATGCTAAATATTTCCACTTCACCTTGCCAACCCTAGGTTTAGCTTTTAACTTTTAGTTTTGTGGTGGTTCTTAAAACAATTGACGAAAGCAATAAAAAAGATACATTGTTGAAGGAGGATTCATTGCTTCATAGGCATACACCCGCTACCTCTTTGTACTTGAGGTCGTTTCCTTAGCTCTACGGTTGGTTAGTTGCACGCTCCGTGCGTTACCTCACTTTCAACAGAAACTCGCGATGTATTTTCCAGTGCATTTTTTAGAGTATCGCTTTTGTAGCCTTGCTTGTTTTTATACTGCAGTTATGTGAGATTTTTACGCTATACTGCTATGTGTGAGTAACTGCAGAATTTTATTAGCAAGCCTTGGAGTCTGAATTAAGGATGCATGATATTACGTCTTACGAAAGCAACGACATGCCCAATTCGCTTCATTCACATAGGTATATCAGTCTCTCATACACGCTAGCTCACCTTTAAAGTTTCCACTCTTGAGTGTTAGATCAATTTCATCTAGGTAGTTTGAAAGTGGTCTTGCAATATCTTATTTCATATGAAATGCGATAACTAACCTTTCACGACCACATACTTGCAGTAGCCAAAGACTCATATAGGCGTTTAGGCTTTGTATTAAGAAAAGCTCGCGATTCCAGTGGTCATAATGTGATTAAAATTATATTTGGTGCGCTAGTACGCAGTAAATTAGAATCGAGTTCATGTGTCTGGAATCCCTACGAAAATAAATATAATCTACTTCTTTGGAGAAGGTACAAAAAGCCTTTTTGAGATATTTGTACAAACGGTACTATGGCTTACTGGTATGCCAGTTGCATACGATATGCCTGATGGGAACCTGAGGGGTACCACCCGTGCGTTGCCAACCCTGTAGAAAATTATTGAATACATTTGAGAAGAAATTCAAAGGCGTACGTATGTTCGTTCTTGAGCAACGGCTCGCAATTTATCACGTTGGCACCTAAAATATATCTCTGATAGTGTGTGGGTACTACCTGTATACCTCTGTCTATCCTTTCGGGGGAGCTTTTGGGAAGGCGAGAGGATTATATTAGGAAAAATCAATTACACTTGCTAAATCAGATATGCCTTCCATTCAATTCATAATTTTACTAAGCTATTAGGTAATGTTACTAGACTTATCATATTGTACGAAACATGTGTTTCGTCATCGTTGTAGTCCATATGACATTTGATGACTTTGTTGAAGGGAAACCATAATTTTAAAAGCATAGGTTTTTTTTATTCTAACAAAAAGTGTTTACTAAGCAACTATCGTATCGGGTCAAGTTCCATCTTTTGAAATGCTCGTTCAATTCATTCAGGCGGTTGACATCTCACCTGACAGTAACCTCAACCTTTTCAACGATAATCATCGCAATCCATTCACAAACCACCAATTGTAAGATTTTTCGAAAACCCGCCCCCAAGCAGCCAAAGGGTTGATAAACATATCAAAGAACTTTTATCCTTCATTCAAGTCATACACCACCTGTTCTTCGGCATCTTACAATGAGAGTCACCCGTTTCATTGTGCAAGCACAATCGAACAAATATATCGATAAGCATTCGATATCGATTGAGAGTATATCTATATTGACGGACACAAAGACCTCCCGCGAGTTGTAGTGTGACAATAGCGGGATAGCGTTCAATTACACAAAGGGAATTTTAATATCAAAAACAGTATGTTAATCCTTATCCTCAGTAAGGTTATGACCGGCTTTAAATATTTTTATTTTTATGTTTGACAAAAAAGGTTTTAAGTACTTATGTTTTGTAATAGGTACAAAATTAAAGCCATTGACTGAAAGCCACTGAATGTTGCTAGGTCATGAAAAAAATGTACTTTGTCTAAAGAGGCATTATATGCCTCTTAGGCACTTACACTTACAAACAATGATAATCACTAGTTTTTTTTAACCACACGGGTGGCAAATAGGCTTGCGGTCCGCCTGATGTCAAGCGTCTAACGCCGCCTACCTATGGAATTTTTTTTATACCACATGGGTGACAAACAAGCATGCGGCCCGCTTGATGGTAAGCGGTTACCGCCGCCTATGGACGCTTGCAACACCAGGGGTATCACTCGCGCGCCTGCAGGAATCTTTTCACACCCTTCTTGAAGAACTCCATGCTGTACTCTCCAGGGAAAACCTCAACGGGGAGCTCATTCCACAGACTGAGCGTTCGCCTACTTATACACCTCTTTCGCTTCCCCCACATTCAATAGTTTATGTCGATCTTAATTAGATTTTGGTTCATATTTATTAAGAAAGGGTAAATAAAATAATGTGTATCTTTGCGAAATCTTTAGGAATTCAACATCATAATAATTTTTGTTTTCAAAGGTATTGCTTGAAGCAGTATAAGCTTGAAGACACAGGCTCAACTCGCACCCGGCCGATTTCTTGTTATTAACTTGCCAATTTGTTGAAAGAGTCCTTTACAAAAGTTTGAATTGCATCATCTTCATTTATTCCTATTTCTAATTTTGTGACTCGTGTTTCGGTAAAACACAAATTTTCCACACGAATTGTTACATCAGGATTCTAAGAAAGCCAACCCCTGAATTGTCCGTCGTAACGGTCGAAATATTCTTTTTCAACTTCAATCAACTTGGTCTAAATATATAAACTCAATTAAAAGTTGGAACTGTTTTGGATTCATTTCGGAGAACCGTGGTGTTACGTAATGTTACGTTTATCAAAATGTCTCGTTTTTGCAACATGTATTTTGGTGTTTAACCTTTGCCGTGGGCTCTTTAGTGACGTTGGAAGTTGTTATGATGTTCGGTACTTATTTCATAACTAGGGTACAATTACTCTCTACCATAACACGTTTTTTTAGTTGTGACTTATTTTCATCGTGTTCGTAAAACGTTTAATTCGGTTCTAATTTGCCAAACGGAATTTCATTTTAAAACTTTGTTTTTTTTTCAGATACAGAGTACAATTAGCCTTCTGTTGGACAAAATTACGTTACGGTGTTAAAATATACTATTGTAAAACTGTCTATCATAGATTATAGGTACCTACTTTCTTCTTAAAATGTTGGAAGAATATAATTAAATTCATATGTAAAGTGAAGGCTGTGTATATTCATATAGTGTAAATGTGTGCGTATTATAAAATAATGAAAATAATACGTCCAGCCACCTTCTTCCAAAGTACCCTTTACCAACAACTAGTTTTAGAAAAATATACACTAAGAGTTCCCGTTCACAATTGTTGTTGCCCGTTGGATGAATATATACTATACTAGCTGTGCCCGGGACTTCGTCCGCGCGGAAAAGTGATATTAAGCAGCATTTTTTTACCATCTTAAGGTTAACATTTTTACAAACTTTGAATGTAGGTAATAATAATTCATATGTAATCAAGGGCCTAAAAATAAGTTTCAAGCTTCTAGCTTCAAAAATTACGAAACTTCCATACAAACTTGAATCCCCTATTTCAACCCCTTACAACCGTTTTTCGCATTAAAAAGTAGCCTATGTCTTACCTCCAGCTCTAGGCTATATCTGTACCAAATTTTATTTAAATCGGTTCAGTAGTTTAGGCGTCAAAAGGTAACAGACAGACAGAGTTACTTTCGCATTTATAATATTAAATAATAGTAGGGATTACTATATTGATGAATTAGATGTCTAGGTGCACCTACCTTTTTCATTTACACTGCTTGCTGGGCAACATATTTTTGTGCTTGCTTACTCGGTATGCCACGACAACCACGGCAATGTTTGCAACCTTTATATTATAAAGAAAATACTTTACATATTTTCCTCCATCATAAATCAACCAACTGATTTGTCAAGTTTGTAGTCCATGGACATCTAGATACTCGTACACTCGTATTTACTATTTGTCAAGACGAATATACCTTTTGTACATAATACGTGACTAAAATTCTTTCGCATTTCAGACCAAATTACACAACTCTACAGGATACGATGAATTTCTGTCTATGAAAGTAAGAATTAGTAAAAATTTAAAATGTACATGTCTGTTTGTAATAACAATATCAGGGTGTATTTCTAAATGCTTATGAAAGATAATTCTGATAACAAGAACGCAATTTATACAAATTTGTTTGTGAATAGTCTATTTGTTCCGGCTAATCTCCGAAATGTTATATGGAGTAATCTTCTGTACCATTGTCTTCATTTACCAATATATCTTCACGTCTTCAAGGATCCACTGAAGAATCGACAGAGGCGTTTAGTAACCACACACCAACTTTTCGTATATGTGATATTTTAGGATATATTTTAGGTGCCAAAGTGACAGAATTTCAGGCACGACAATACATACCTATGTCTTTGAATTTCCTCTCAAATGTAGGTACGCAGGCTTCCTCTCGATGATTTCTTTCAACGTAAAGCTCGTGATGTAACTAATCGGAAAATATATAGGTACGCTTTCCATATACATACATACATATATATCACGCCGATTCCCTAACGGGGTAGGCAGAGGGTATAGAGCGCCAGTTCTCTCAAGACTTAGGTACATACCTCTTGCATATACACATACCTATGTGTAATAAAATTGAACGCGATTGAAACCGCGGGGCACCTCTAGTGAAATAATAAAGGTGGTCCTTTACATTTTTGATGAAGTAGGTACGCCAGTCAGGGGCTGCGGTTAGGTAGTTAGCATGCAGCCACGTGCCGAGTCTGTTTCTGACGGGCACATGACAGTGAACCGATTAGCCGCCCGCTGCCTGCTTCTGTTCGCAGCTACATACCACATGGATACCTGAGTATAAGAGGTACTTGTGATGTAAATTGTCATTAGGGTCATGGACTAGTTTATGTCATTGACCCATTAAAAAATATTACTAAGTCTCCGCTGTGAAGAAGCACCCAAGTGGTTTACCTAAAGTATATAATAAATGAATACCTAATTAATTATTTAAATTCACTGGATATACCAATTATCATTTCTAGATGGTATGATAAAATCATAATGCAGTTGAAGTTTGAAAAGTATATGTGACGAAGCTATAAATATAGGTATACTTATTTATTATTAGGTACCAATATTATTTTATAAACAGGCAATTTGCTTGTTTAAACGCGCTAATCTTAGGAACTACCAATCCGATCATGTAAAAATATTTTTGTATACCTATGTCTGCTAATTTTTGATTGAGGAACCGCAGCAGAAATATTACATGATTTACTACGCGGATGAATCCGCGGAACTAAATGTGTCCTTCAGTAATTAATAAAATAGGATCATAATAGGTACCACACACCGTTGCCATATTTAAATGAACCTTATGACATCGCAATAAGATTAATTTGAGGGGATGGGACAAGCAAAGTCGTAGTGGTGAATCGAAGGCTGTAGGTGACAGCGAGCGATAAAGTGGCGATTAGCCTGTCGCTGCCTTCACTCGACTTGTAGAGCGTTGTCGACCAAATTATGAACTTATTATTCTATGTTTAGTCGTACATAATGAAAGAAGAAAGTAGGGAAGAAGGTAGGTTACGGTATTACAGGTACTGTGGATCTTGTACGGATTAAGATCGACATTCTTGTTTCTTTTCGACAAAACGGTTTCTATGGAAGGCTGAAGGTTAATCTCAAAAGTTCTACCTACAATTTGCCGTAGGTTTTAACTTTGATCACTCATATTAAAGAGCATTATTAGCATCTGGATATAAAATAAAGTTGACCTACGTAAATGTGCATTTATTTTAAGTTTATATATTGCATTTACATATTCAGAATGAATGCAAACTTAAATAAAACATATTATGTAACGAACATAAACAGATCATCAGCATGTTTTTACTTAGGTTGTAAAATATACGTTTAATTCTTAGGTAGATAAGTCCATAATAATGCACAAAGTTTCGATGTCTCATCCAGCATCGTGAACAAATATAATTTGATAGAATCAAAATTCCGCTCGGTAAACTCTGCGCGAAACAATTTGCAACTCTCCGGCCAACTCACCAAAATAGTTTATCTTCGAGGAGTCGCACGTAAACATAGCGATCGAGCAAAACAACCCAACCCGTGACACCTACCTACCGTTTTACACACAGAGATCGGTATCCTTAACTACACACTTCAGCCTAGCTGCGTCTCTCTCGCGCTAAGAAAATGAAACGGACCAATGAGGGGGAGGGGTGACACGCATTTCCGGACCCGGCTCCAATCAGCTGCTAGAACAAAGGAGTCGCGATAGCTACTTACCTACAAGTAGCTACCGAGGGTCGACTATAAGTAGAATTTATGTTTCACAGTTCACACACGTGCACTCGACACACACAGCCGACTTTTTTTTACGAGTTTTTGTGGGCGTAACGTCTGTTGGTGTGTTGTCTAGCCGTGATCGCTTGGTAAAGTTTGCGCTAGTCGCGGGAGTAATGGCTGGAATATATCGGCTTTGAGACACGGCTCCCACGACGCGCCTGCCTTTGTGCCTAACTTAACAAACATGAATGAACCAACCCTGCCATAAATTACAAAAAGCCTTGACTTGTTCATGCTTTCGTAGCCTATAGACTACACGTATGTACGTATAAGCGCAGACACTATTTTGCGTAAAGTTATAATTTGTGCCAGTTCTCTCTAGACTTGCATACCTCTTTCGCTTCGTCCACATTCATCAGTCTCTTCATACATTCTCGCCAGTTTCGAGTACTCTTGACGTTCCCGTCTAAATTAATATGATTTTATTGTAAATCTAATTTGTATAAATGTGTATCAATGTGAAAAACATTGAATGTATATCTACAGATTTATAGAATGCTAGCCCCGTATTCCTCACACCCACATTACCTACCTAAAGAAATAAAACGAGAAAGGCATTATCCTGAACGACATCCTGTTACAGCTTATTTCTTCTCTCGACTCCCAGAATCCTCACGTCGGGTCGTCATTAAAGGTACATTTTTCTTTTGCACTCCTTATGACGTAGTACCTGCTATATCCCAAGGACCCTTCCTCTATGCGCTGTAATGCAAATAGTGCCTTATATCGCGAGTGACACAGTTGCAATTGTAATAATATTATGCTAACACGCCCTAAGACTACAATTTGACTATCGCGAATTTCCTGCGTATGTACATCAACGAAATGTTTGATGTAGATAAGTTGTTCCGACGCAAAATGGAGCCTCGGTTAGGCTAAGAGAGTTTGTTTTTGTTTGTATAGCGTTGAGATGCCGAGAAACAAATCTGCGTAAGGTACATGGTGTCGAGTAACTCGTGTTCTTACCCTCTCCTTTGTTCGGGCCGGAAGAGTGCGCTAGAATTACATGCTCGAGTCTGATGTGCGCTTATTTTTTACGGCGCATATATTGTGTTGCGTGAGATTTCTCTGTATAGTTATGCAGTTCAACAACTGAAGCTATAGAGGGTGGCTGAGGGAACACTTAAATTAGAAATTGAGTGCGTTGCGCTTGGTTGATTCTCAACATGTTTGTAGATACTGTTTGGCTTTAGCCTCCTCGCCCTGATGAGTGCCGGCAGATTATTATTACAACGTAGATGATATATAAACAATGTGTTCTAAATATGATTTTATAACAGAAAAAGGTAACAATCGGTATACGACTTTTGATGACGACTCCAAATGCGTAAGTTAACCAATTTAAACGAAATAAAATAAAAGCAGATAGCTATCTGCTTTTATTTTATTTCGTTTTATATTGTTTATTTCGTGCATACGCTTACCTCTACCGATATACCTCGGCTTACACCTTCAGGGACTCTTCTGGAAAGGCGTGGGAATATATTATATAAATAAAATTATGCACGTGAATGTTCCTCATGAAACGCTGTGTCTTAGCGAATGTCGTATGAAAATTCGTTCGGTAGTTTTCGCGATAAATAGTTAAGACGGACGCAGTGAGAGACTGTTTTATGATATATATATTTTTTTCCACTTGGGTGGCAGACAAGCATGCGACTCGCCTGATGGTAAGCGGTTACTGCCGCCTATAGACGCTTCCAACACCAGGTGTATCACTCGCGCGTTACCGACCCTAATATGTAGTAATGTAGTGATAGTGATCGTATGATCTTGATAAGCTAGTCCGTTCGGGATCGCCATACGATATATATCTATATATACCTATCTGGTGGAGTACAAACAAACAACGTTGGGAACATAACAATTTCTTAAAACGGTGCAGTTTCCTCGGCGCCGCTCACGCTCATTGGCTCCCGGAGCAGGTCGGTGCGCGCCACCCTGCATACTGATATCTGGATTAAATTACTCCGCCAACTATTTTACACAAAACCAGAGGCCATAATTAAAGTCCGGGCGAAAAGGGGGGAAATCAAACGTCTTATCTGACCAGCGGGAAATAGCGTTTCTTCGCTGAATAGTTTCTACAGAGTCGGTAGCAAGTGAGCGGAATAAATAATTACTGCGCCAATCTAAAGTTGGTGCTGGTTGCGATGTGGCTGCGTGTTTCCTTACAGGAGACAACTAACGAGCATAGTTTCTATTGGCTGGTGACTCTATTGGTACGGTTTCCTTGTTCGGATCTGCTTAGTTAGCAATCGATGTCTTTTAAAGTTTGTCGTAGCGTGGCGTATAGGTATTATACTAACTGGTAATAAATTATCTTAGCGCGTCACTCACTGGGCAGGCAGCGACATAAGAGTGCCAGACTTAAATTAAACATGTTTTTTCATTTTATGAATGGTCAAAATATTATATAACATTATCGCCGTGTTGGCCGAGTGGTTCGAGCAGTTGCCTGCGACTGTGTTGGCACCTAATATACCTCTGGCGGAAAGTGGGTGTGTGGGTATTACCTATAGGGTAAAAGCCGGATAGCTGCCCTACTTTTCATAAAAGCTGTATAATTCAAAAAAATATATTTATTAAGAATAATTCGATGTTTATTTCAAAACATAGATCTTTAATCTTTCATAACAGCCCATTTTTGTAATCATAATTCATATGCATTTCGAGTAAATCCTGTTTGATATGACCTCTTAAAAAAGGGATAGTTGCCTACTATAGCGGATAGTAGCCTAACGTTAAAAATGCTTCGGGGGATACTATGAGGCAAGTATCCCCCGAAGTAAGGATAGACGCCTCTCTATATTTCTTTTAGATAAGTTTCAAGTAATTTTAAGTAATCAGCCTTTATTATTTACTGAGATCCTTTATTACTACTAATCACAATATTAGTTAACATTAGAAAACAGTGCTATGTTCTAACGTTTTAAACTATAAAATTACTTCAAATTTTAAATAGTTTATTTTTAGTTAATAGTAAAATAATATTATTTATCTTAAAGATAGAAAAATATAGCATCAACTGAAACTTTTTCATTCATATTTCCGATTTCTGAATTAGCGTTTTTCACTTTTAATATCTTTTCAGTGTCTCTGGCCGATTTTTTGCCTTTTTTTCCTTTGATTGGTAGTCCTTAAGTGGCTTTTCCTTTAAATTTTTCCAAATTTACATATTTTCTTCATCTTCACTGTCAGCACTATAAATTTGTATTCTTCTTTTTCTTGAAAGAAATCTGTGTTATTAGATTCCGTTTCACTACTGGTAATATCAATATTCTTTTTGGTCTTTTGCTTTTTTCGAGGTCGCCCTCTTTCCTTCAAGATTTTTTTGCTATCTACTGCTTTATAATTTTCTTCTTTCGTTATTTTGTTTGTTTTCTTTATTTTCTCTTCATTATTCTTCTTCTGGATAATTTGTTCGTTGGAGTTGAATATTTCTGCAAATTGTTTAGGCTTTTAGACATGTTTAGCTGTATTTTTGGTATAGTTGTTGATTGATGTAGAAATTTGGATGGCGTTTCTTGTTGAAGATTTTGGTTCTATAATTCATTTAAACATATCAACGATGGCAAGGATACCATCATATATGATGGTTCAGAATATAATTTTGTAAGTTGAAAAGAGCACCTGAAGTAAAAAAAATGTTTTGTTCGTTAAAGAATGTATAGTTGAATGTGTAGAACTATCCGCAGGAGTAAAAAGGGCAACTATCCTTTTTGATACGGATACTTGCCCTTCCTATTTACAAAATAAATAAAATCTATTTAACAATAAAACATAATAAACAGTGTAATTTAAACTCTAATGCATGTAAAGAAACAAAAATTTGACTGAAATTCCAATTAATTACAAAAATATCTAATAGAAATGACTCACCAATATAATTTTGACGCCTGTCAAAGTAACGCCGAGGAAGATTTTTGCTCACACAGACAAAACACGTGCGCTTACCTTAACGGTTTAGATGAAACTGAGGTCAGTAGGGGGGGCACTTCCAATCATTCTCAAACGCTAATGCCACCAACATGTCTAACATGGCGTATTTAAAACTGAGGCATGTATCCCTCTGAGGCAACTATCCGGCTTTTACCCTACACCTCTGCCTACCCCTTCGGGGACCCTTGTGGGAAGGCGTGAGGATATATTATATTTATATATATATATTATTATATATATTATACGAGCTGTCCCGCCCAGCTTCGCCCGGGTGAAAAAGTTTAACTTCCTGAAACACGATCGCAGCGCCACCTATCGGGTCCAATTGTGATGTAAGTTATCCTATCTTTCAAGTTGGATCAAACTGCACACGGTTTGCTGATTTCACTGAAATCGGTTGAGTAGTTTAGGAGCCTGTCGCGGACAAACAACGTGACACGTAAGTTATATATATTAAGATTTTGTGCTCCAGTGCTGCAGTTATTTCGATATATTTTTTAATCCTTCATTGAATTACGAAAAAGTTTCCTTTCCTCCAGTTTTGTTTCCTCTGGTTCCCATTTTTTAACATACAAACGTTTTATAAAAAACTAAAGAAAACAAGTTGATACATAGTTAAGCGTATAAGCAGAGCCTCCTTAGCCCCGCGTTCGTTTTCATCGGACGTATGCAAGGCACCGATTTCCGTAAAATCAATCGTAGTTAGGTACCTAAACGGAAACACAATTCAGTTTCATGGTGTCTCAAATAAACCATTCTTTGCATTGAAAGGGGAAATAATCTCAGTGTAGCAGCGGGAGCTTAATCAAAATCTGTGAATTGCTTTAAATCGGCGAAAACGCAGGAAATATCCTTTGTGTCGACAATTTCCCGACATGCGTGGGGTTAATGCGCTATCGGCGCGTAATGACTTCCTTAATTAATTCGCAATATTGCCGCCGCGTCGCGCGATACGCTCATCTTTCAAGGAGAAGGATACTGTGTGGGACTTGGCTTTACTTTATTTATCCATATATATATTTATCTTCACGTCTTCCCACAATGGTCCCCGAATGGGTAGACAGAAGAGTGTAGGTAGAACCCACACAACCTCATTCCGCCAGAGGTATATTTTTGGGGGCCAGCGCGATAGATGGCGAGTCCATCGCCGTTACATACGCCTTTACCTAAATTTCTTCTCAAACGTATGCAGGTTTCCTATTTCCTTCACCGTAAATCTCGTAATGTGACTAATCACTGTACCTAAGAACAGAAAAACTCATTGGTACAGACAGGATTCAATCTTGCAATCTTTGTGTTGCAGACAGCTGTTTGAACCACTCGGCCACCACGGCTTGTTAGTAACTAACCGATATAATCTAGGTATTTGAACACCATTGCTTTCAATTCAATGAATTCAAAACATTGAGAATTGCTAACAACATATATAAGTGCCTACATCGAGGTTCTTAGTCTGAATGTGTGAAGCTTGAACGCCCAAATAAGTTGTCAAATAAATTAACGTGAAGTTTTTACATAAGCGATACATATTCCATCGTACCACCCTCCGCGAGTCTCGTTGCTTAGCACCGGAGGCAGTAAGAAGTTATTTTAGGGGAATATTACGCGGCATCACAGGCTTATCTTTACGGCAGGTGTGCCCTCTCTCTGGAGAACAAATTTACGAAATATGTCGGGACTTACGCGGATCATGCCGCGGTAACGACCGCCTACAATCTGGTGGGCTTTTAGGTACCGTACTTAGTATACTGTTTTGGTACCAACTAGTAGGTACTAAGCTTTTGATCTTCAGTATCGTTACTGCCTTGATCTAGATTTAGAAATCAATTGTTTTCACAGTCTTATGATATTTGATGATTTTTTTTATACTACAAAGGTCACAAGCATACGGTCGCCAAATAGTTACCTGTTACCGCCGGCTTTAGACACTCTCAATACCAGGGGTATCACTCGCGCACTGCCGAACCTGTAGGAACCTAATTACAACCTTCTTGAAAAACGCTATGCTTGTATTCTCTAGGAAAAACCTCAACAATAACTTCATTCTACAACTTCGAGGGAAAAAATTTAAAGGTGAAAAAGTATGTTTAGTTGATTGTTAATCTGCCAGCGCCTATCTATTTCTTTGGACAAAAATATGACCAGAAATCCTCTGCCTACCCCTCACGTCACGTTTGTAAAGGCATCGAGGTAAATAGAAAGGATACCTAATATGAACGAGTAAAATGCCTAAGCATTTTGTTTACGCAAAATAAATCACATTTACGCGAAGACCACGCCCTCTCTAATCAGTCACAAACCATTATAACCCCGATACACACGTTAGCAACGGCGAAACACTAATAACCAATTAAATAGATTAATAAAGTTATTTACGTCATTCTGCCAATTTGCCTTCAAAGTTACAATAACCCTTTGATGTCGGGGCTCTTCGCAAATCGATTTGTTACTATTGTTTGACAGTTCTTAGTCATCGATCCTTAGTTGTACGGATTGACACACGCTTTGCTGCTCCATTCAATAATTTCGTTAAGCTGGCTTATTATTAAACACAATGCAAGGAATCAAACAACTGGTTTGCCCATGACTTTCCTCACCAAAACATTGCAATAACTCTCTAAAAAAATACTTTAATTTTTATTTAATTAATTTAATTATTATTAATAATAAACACGTAATTCCTTAAGGAAAAATTATGCTTTCTAGGAAGCATGATTTTTCGTTAGGACGACGAATATAATAATAATAAAATATAAATATCTTATATAAGGTAGAGTGGATACAGATTCTGCGAAAAATATATGAATTATTTTTTGCCCACCTTAATGGGAAACGGTTACCGTAGCATAATAACGCTCACAATACCGAAATACCACTTTCGCGCTGCCTCTGTGTTCGGAGAGTTATACTATGTTGACAGCATCATAGGACTAAGCCCTCTGCTGCCAACACAATTATTTTAAAAATATGTAGGTATATATTAATATGATATCATGTGATTATTGAGACTTTATACAAATTTCATGGTGTACTTTGGTGAAATAAAACGCAAAATTTTATGGAAGCTTATACTCGTAAACCAATTGTGAAATTGAGAGCTTGAAAAAACGTATACTCTCAGTGGACTGTACGATACAAATAAAACTTTGCCTAAACATACAAAATAAACTGTTGCGCTCGACAGTTAAATAAAAATTATGTGAAAAACGTCCCGAGGGAGCCTCATTGTGGTGGCACAATGAACGCGCCTGATTGGCGGAAGGATGTTCTCACTAAATAAAAAATATCGACGCGTCATTTCGCGCAATTTTCGACGAATTTTCAAACGATAAAACCTGTCATTTCGCTGTTGACGCGCCTATAAAATATTCATATAGACGGGCGAGAGATGAGCGATTTTTTCTTCGATTTACGCGTCGAAATAAGATGTCATTTTCCGTATCATTAGCGGCGGCTCGGAGCGTCGCGACGACACTATTTATACGCAAATACGATAAAAATGATGCCCAGTCGATCGCCTGTTTGACGCGCCATTGATAAATTGCGACCTTTTCGAATTCCTTATCGTTCTGACGGTTTTTATTTCATTTTATAACAACAGACGACATTTCTTTTAAATTATCTGTTAATGTCCCTCTTATTTGAGGTATTTTTTTATATTTGAAAAAAGTATAATGGGAATCCTACTTACAAATTGATTTATTTTATGAAAAAATATTATTATAACTCAATTGCAAGTACTAAGCAGATACTTGTCGGAAAGCTTGGCTTAGCAAGCTTTCTCGGCTGAAATAAAAAAAAGCTTATCAATTTGTACCGTCGCTTTTACGCTCATATAACGAGACCGTTAACCGATAGATTGGCGCTCCAAAGTAAATTCGTTCGGAATAAAACTCTGGCAATAGTGCAGCTCGCCATTGAGCCATCTCTTTGCAGCGATCGGGCGAGTCGTTTATCTCATCCCTTTCGTCGGTGCCGCTTCCGACAAAAGCATATAGTATGATAATCTGTTGATCTATTTGATACACTAACATGGTATAACGAACGGTATTTTATAGTCAAACAAATTTGAAACCATTAGTATTTTACATCCTAAGTAACATCTAATGTACCTTCTAATTTTTATAGCCATCTTACTCTAAAAATCTTCTTATCTTTTCTAAAATGTACTTTATCTTATCTTTTGTAATAAATTAGAAATTACTTAAGCAAATGTATTTTCTAATTTTTATAGACAAACAAAAGTTTTATTTTACAAATTAAATAAATGTCTCATATTTAAACAGTAATTTAAAATGCAAATAATGTTTAAACTGTTAGTTAGATATTTATCTGTTTATAGAAAGGAGACAAAATAATTGTGCACGTATAATAATAAAGGTTTCTAATAATCTCCGTCGAAATATGGCACAAGTTGTATCCTGTATGGAGCCGAGAGCGGATTATTGTGGCCCCACGGTGGGCGCCAAGCGACAATATTGCGTGGCCGCCGTGTCCCGGACTAATCCCCGGATTCATTTATTTTTGACAACGCAATACGATTTTATCTCACGGCTTCTGATGCTGTTTGCCTTCTGTTATTATGCTCCTGCTATATTTGGGCTACTTATTTATTTATTTAGCGACCCCTCATAGGGTGATTTGACTTTTAATTCGACGTGTTTAGTGGTTGGGTTTATTTAATGTTTTATTTTCTCGTTAAAATATGTACGTATAATTGATGCTACAATTATCAATTATTCCAATCATGAACTTATTTCTAATTTTGAATAAGTTACCTACTTAGCTAATGAAGAATATAGTCCGTACTATATTCTTCCCTACAAATATTTTAGCAAGGGTCTTATAAAAGCATTCTATGAATAGCGTCTCACGTGGTCGGTCCATCTCGAGAACAGGCACTCGATGTAAGTGGGTCGAGCTGAAAATGACAGGCACCGACTTAATGTAGGTATATAGTAAAGTTGCAAGGTTTAATTAAGTTAAAGAAACGTCAAGATTAATTAGAACAAATTATGTTAGAAGATTTTTAAGTTGTATAAAAATAAATCTATTTACATATTTTTCTGTTCAAAGAGGAAACGCTATACCAATATACACTCATATCGACTCAGCCAAGCTCATTAGCTTTGGGAAAAAAAATACGAAAATGAATTTTTAAACGACAATGCGAATGAATATGCTTAAAAATGCCAATGTCTAATGAGATGACACTGACAATACCTACCTACTCGCTATCAACACGAAACTTTAACGAAGCAGTGGCTCCGTGTCACAAAAATTTGCATATCTTATTAAAAACCTCGACGTTAGAGATAAAAATGAAAATGAGACACGTCAAAAGAAAAAATAACGGACAAAACGCGCACGAGACAATGGTTATTTTGAGCGATACGAAAAAACGAAGGTTTTGTCATGGAAATTTTGGGTGGACACTTTGCATTTTCTTTATTTCCCCCAATCCTTAGGCGGAGAAATCTGTTTTTTAATTATCGTGTTTGGTAATTAGTTTCGGGAAACGATCTCATTCTTCCGTTTCCTTCAGCGTAAACAACTTGTCTACGGTTAATGAGATAATTTATAGTCGCCAAGGTTTTGCTCAAATAAAAAAAATTAAATTAATGCACATTAATCCAATAAATATCAGTAACTACGATGAACTAAAAATATCGACATTAATTTGTGTAATTAATGCTTAGTTCTTCAAATAACATGAAATTATTGCAGCTGTAGTGTACGAGAACCATTTTTACGTTTTAGGTATAACCTAATTCTTTAGGTACTTATTAGGGGACAAATACAAAACCAGCTTTTGAAGTGGCCAAACAAATTGCTAAGGCACTTGATAGGATTCGAGCGGAGCTTTATTTTCCCCAAATGACACACGGTCGGCGACACAGCTCTCTCTGGATTATATCGATTGAAGCCCGCAAACACTACGTACTTAGGTAAAAAATGACCCCCAAGATTAGTGTGATTGATATTTACTTGCGAATAATTTTGTCACTTGTGTGGCTTTATAGTTGCTTTGCGTTGTAATTCAAGCATGGCGGGGGTTTTGTCTATGCTATTCTATTTGCGTGCCTAGTGCTTATAATAATAAGTTAATATGCATTTTTGGGACCTGAATGATAATTGAAACGAGTCAATTAATTTGAATATTTTGGTCATTCACAAAGAATAACGTTTATGTATCGTTCCAAATTTAAAATAAAATGGTATATTGTTATGTATCTAGAAATAAAAATAAATAATAAAACCAACAGTAGCATAGGAGCTACGCTCATCCTTCCATTTTATATTTTTAATCGTCTGCAGACTTTACCAGCTCCAAGCTTTGAAAAACACTTTGCACAAGCAATTTAAGAACAGTTCAAGGTCACTTTTTTCTATACTATTTTTGAAAATTTATGCAAGTTCTTTCCCGGCATTGATGATGAGCGATAGCCGCAGCAGTTTGCTCGCACTTTAACAGGCGGTTCACGGTCTACCAACATAACCGTTCCTAGTTCTTGAGAAATTCAACTAAATGTAAGTAAGACTAGCGCGACTTCTTCCGCATAGAATTTATCAAAAAAATATTGTTCACTTTCTAAAATAAAAGTAGCCTAAAATATTCCTTTCTATATCAGCTATCTGCCAGTGAAAGTCCCGTCACAATCGGTCCAGCCGTTCCATAGATTTACCGAAAAAAACAGACAGACAGACAGAAAAAATAAAAAATATATTTATTTTGTTATATGTATCGTGTGTATAATTGCACACCTATACATATATGTATAGGTGTGCAATTAGTAAAAAGCAGCTATTTTAATATTACAAACAGACACTACAAGTTCATTTATTTGTATAGATTACATAATGTTTACTCGAAACTGACTCGAAAACGAAAGCGAAAGAGGTATGTAAGTCTAGAGAGAACTGGCGCTCTATACTCTCTGCCTACCCCGTTAGGGACTTGGCGTGATGATATGTATGTATGTACATAATGTTTTTTCATAAAAAGTCCCGGTAAAAAAAATGTGTTGTTACTACCTCAATTGTAGTAAATTTATTTCAACATCACACTCCCTCTTGTTTTTTGCCGAAGGTCCCCGTCTAAGTAGGTACTTTCGTACGCTTCTAATCCCAAGCAATTTCCTACCCCGTAACGCTGTTCGCAGCTTCATACAGATTGGAATGGAGTATACGCATTTATCTCAATAAGTACTAAAAATCATGATGAGAGTGTAAAGGCACATTATTGATAATTCATAATTATTTACGTTAGATTACTTTTATACTTACACATCACGGGCTTTTGACATCAATCTCGCTGCTGTGTAAGTCTACAGTATTGCTTACGTAAGATATGACGAGAACGTCCCAAGACTATAATTAGATTTCTTCAAAAACAATATTTTCCAAACATTAAATCTCTGACATCCGTCTTATACGCAACGCAATCAACGAGTCCCAGATCGAGGAAATTAAAACCCCCGAACAGAGGGCAGTTACAACAAATCTGCGCACTAAAACTCCTATATATTCCGGCGAATGTTGTAAAAAATCATTGCCTCCATACTCTCGGCCCTCGGAGGGGAAAATCTAATCTGTGCATTTTTTGCGGGACCGCGATGCCACAAAGAATTTCATTTCCCACTGTTCATCTATCTCTATTTCACTGACGGCTCTTGTTCTTGGCCGCCCCTCGCCCTCGCCTCCCGGCCGTTTTTTAGACTACCTCGATCGGAGATAAGGTTAAGCGAGCTCTTCTTATTAGTGGTTTGTACGCGACATTCCCAGCCTCGTTTTAATTTATTATGTGTCTCGTCTTTATGCTGACAGGATTTCCAAAGTGGGTACCAAAGGAATAAGGAGCATCTTTGATTTTATTTGCATTTATATATTAAAAGTAGTAATGATGAATTTTGTATTTGGTACCTGCAAAGTCATCAAATCTGCAAATGATTGCAGGTAAAAACCCGGGTTAAACTAATCGATTCCTTAAAAATGAAAATATCTGAGAGCTAGCAACAGAATCGCCAGTTGTAACGTACGTCTCCGTATGTCTTCGTCGAATATAGCGGATCGTACGAAATCTCTAGCTTCTCGGTATTTTGTAACATCTCGTAAATATATTTTGACTGATTTGAATTATAAAATTATATTATTATGCTAACAACAGAGCACTTCTTGGGCTTTCCCGTATTCGGGAATAAATAAATAACGGAAACCAGTCTATGGACAAAATTAGTGCACAATAGCGGGCGATCTGTTTGTCATTATAATAGGCGGCACAAGCCGAAGCTAAAGTCAACGAATAATTGTATTACTGACTTCAGAATCGAAATGATCCTCCTCGAAAACAGAATAACACAATTATATACAATTGACATTCAAATCTGTGAGCATTGATGCTTTGTACTTTTATTGCCACTTATTGACTCGTAATTGTCAATAAATTCCTACGGGATCGAAGTTTAATGTGGGTTTGGGTGAAAAAAGTTATGTTTTATTAATATTTTTACGAGAACGTTTAGTGCGAACGATAAGATCTGCCGTTTGGGAAGTTTTTTCTTTCAATTTCCATCACGATTTGTACGCTCATTATTGGTGCGGTGATGGGGGCGATAGGGGCAGTGGTCGCATGCTGTCGGCTCTAGTGCGATGTTATCGTGTCTCTTAGCGACTTTCATCGGGGCTTTCGATTGTGCCCGGCCTCCCCTTACTTGTGAAACATGATTTCATTGACGTTGGCCGTCATAATGATTTATTTTTAAGAAAATTTATTACGAATCGCTTTCATTCTATACTATTCGTGAGACGAATTCGTGACTTAATGTACGTATACCAATGCATGTGCTGATTAGTTCAGATTAAGTTCGAGAAATGTATGAGTACCTATACGTACTTTCACAAGAGCTCAACATTACTGAGTATTTGTAGTTTATAAGACTTCAAAGTCTTCGTGACTTCGCTAATAGAGTTCAAAGTCAATCCTAAGTGTTAAGCTATTTAGAGCTAAGAGTTTTGAACTGAATGACTACCTACTTGAACTGGACCGTACATATAGTACACAACGTACGAACCCATTCATGGTAATTTATGGGTTATATGTACAGTAGTATAATATTGGTAAATGTATCAAATTAATAAGTTGTATTAATAGGCTACGAATCAATCGAACTAATGAATAAAAAACTGATTTATACAGTCATGATACATTACTCCAAACATTATCGCCTGCATTTAATCTGCAACAGATTAGACTCATCAAATTGAACCTGTTCGCATCGTTTAAACTAACTTTATAGCTACGACTTTAGGGGCATATAGTTGCAGATACTCTGTAAAGTTGTTAAAAACCCAAACATACATATATAATCATCACGCAGATTCCCACACGAGGTAGGCAGATGCAGTAGGTCTCCAGTTCTCACTAGACTTGCAGTCCTTTATTGCTTTATTTGATTCACTTATCTATCTTCTAAACATTATATTATTATATTATACAAAATAAAATTGGTGTTCTGTTTGTAATATTAAAATAACCACTTTTTACTAACTGCATACGGGTATACACGATACATATACCAAAATATCATTTTTTTAAATTTTTGTCTGTCTGTTTATGCCGGCTCTGAAACCGCTGTACCGATTTTAACGGGACTTTCACTGGCAGATAGCTGATGTAATAAGGAGTAACTTAGGCTACTTTCATTGTAAAAAATTGAACAATAACTTTTTAGTTAAATTCCACGCGGACGAAGTCGCGGACACAGCTAGTTGGTATAATACATTTCATTCTATGTTCAGAAACACGTAATATTGTAACTTTATTATTGCCTACCTACAGTATTCTCTTTGTTGGATATCATATAAACGTAGGTACCTACATATATGTTTGTTTGTATTGTAGTGACGTCATATGTAGGGATTAATTCAGGGCACGTTGTCGGCTGGTATCTGATCTGGGGTTCCGTAGGGGCTCGGGTTTGATACGGTGATATTGCACACTCCTCGCGCTAGAGAATGATGAAGCTGTGTGCTTAGAGTTAGTCTAGATGTGTAGGTAGGTATCATCCTTATAAACAACTGCTGCTATGTAGACAAACCGTGTAATATCTAGAATATCGACAGTCAGTAGGATGCATATTTAGAGTGGTCCCCTACACTGGCCAATACGTTTTTTTAACATAAATACAGTATCTCTAAGGTATTCACACCACGAAATCTATAGAGAAAACTTGCATTCATTTGAGAATAAATGCAAAGATAAAGAAAAAGAAATGCGAAATGAGGGTGTTGTTGAAGATACGTTTAAAAAAAAGGATAAACTTTGAAATATATATCTCGACGTACTGAGGTTTACAAATAGGGAAATAAAAACCACCCACACGCTTGAAACAAGACCAGATAGCTTATTAAACACGTCACTCCGGCTAGTGACACTATCTACCCTCGATCGCGGGGAGGAATAGGAAAAATGATTATACGTCATTACGGCTGTCAACTGATTCAACTTGCTTCCAGGGCTGTTGACTCGGGAACACGTGACGATGCGGCTTACACTTCATTTACTTCGCTACATACGACCAAAGCCTATTATAAACAATTTACCAAACTTTTCGCCCTTGTTTTTGTCCCTCACGGGGTAGGCAGTGATAGTATAGCCGTAGTTTTCTCTCTAGTCTTACTTTTTGAGCTTCATTCGCCGGTTTCGAGTTCTCGTGACGATTCAGTTCTTGAGTGTTTTGATTGATTTGGGCTAGGTTGTTGGATTGGGATTCAGTCCTCTGCATTTACTTTTTGTAGAAAATGTATAAAAATAGTAGAGAAATTACATAATTTACGGCAATCTAAATAAAGTCTGTCTAAAGAACTGTATCAACTGAACTCGCTCGCTAACGTTGCCACGTTGGCATCTAAAAACTACCCAGCTTAAAGTGTACCTATATTTAAAAATCAGCTTAGGCGACCCCCACGATATATCGGTAGGTATAATTCATCGTTACACTTATCTGAAACAAATACCAATGTATCACCATGATTATGATATCACTGAGAGAATTACACTTGTGGTAGTATTAACTTACCTAATGGGACGTAAGGTCTGGCAGTGGTCTCTTTAATGCACGAGTAGAGCTACAAACAAGATAATAAAGTAATAGTAATCGATTCCAGACTCCCTTAGCAAATGAAAAGGGGCACGGATGACGAACGTTCGCATCGTATGAACGACATCAAAACGTACGTTTTTTTGCAATCATCAAATTGATCTGTCCGCACGCCATCTGGCTTCAACGCAAGCGCTTTCGTATCCCTCCATCCGAAGAATTAATTCGTATAAAACACATCTTCCACGACCCGGTCGGTCTGATAACCAACCAGGTTTACGCGCCAAAGGTCGGCTTCGTCTCCCGGAAATATATACAGCCTTCTTGTTCTGAAACTAGTAGAAAAGAGTCGTAAAGGACAATTTTAATTTACAAAACACTGAAAATAATGTGTTTTAGGCTAAATGAGGGTTAGTAGTAAAAATTTATTAACATTTAAAAACACTTTTTGAATGTTTTTTATTTAACATTCATTAGATATTAGGTGTTGTGATAAATATACATCAAATTAGTTTTAAAATATGATATACAAAATACTATAGGTACACTACGTGTGATGAATATTATAAGGTAAGCATTCAAATAAAATATTCTCACGCCTTCCCACAAGGGTCCCCGAAGGGGTAGGCAGAGGTGTATGGGTAATACCCACACACCCACTTTCCGCCAGAGGTATATTAGGTGCTAACGTGACAGATGGCGAGTCCATCGCCGTTACTCAAGCACGACTATACATACGCCTTTGAATTTCTTCTCAGACGTATGCAGGTTTCCTCCCGATGTTTTCCTTCACCGTAAAGCTCGTGGTGTGACTAATCACTGTACTTAAGTTCAGAAAAACTCATTGGTACAGTCAGGATTCGAACTTGCGACCTTTGCGTCGCAGGCAACTGTTGGAACCACTCGGCCACCACGGCATTCAAAGGTTTATTTTTAAATTAAGCTCCGAAGAGCTTATTTGGAATATTTCATATTACTCAAGAGTTTTAAGATTACTTTCCTCATACTTGATTGCTTCCCTTGTAAAGCCGTCATATCGAAAGCCTCTTTGATCATTTGAAATATGAACATACATATTATAAATATTATGGATGCTAGATTGGCACATAAACATTAATACTATCACGTCGGGTTCCTCACTGGGTAAGTGGTAGAAAGAGAGTAGAAAGCCAATACTTCCTAGACATACAGACAGACCTATTTCGCTTTACCCATAGTAATTCATACAATAATACAGCATGGAATAATATAAGTTTATACCTTTAGACTGGCATCCGTCTTCTGAATTTCTTTAAATTTTCATAAAATGAACAAAATTTATAAACTGAAAACTCATTGCGCGTAAAAACGGTAGGTAGTTGTACTAAAACATATTTTCAGTAGAATGCTACAAAACGTTTTCATATTTCAGCTGAAAATTGTAACTCTTCCCCGGTGTAAGCACCGCGCGGGCTGCAGGACGGGCGTGGAGCACACGTGCGCTCATCAACTAATGGTCCGTGCGCGGCATTTGAACCGAGCCTACACTCGGCACAAAACAACCGCCCGCCTCCGCTCGCAAGCTGCTTTCGGCGCAAAATTATAACGTGTAAAACAGGGTCGCTCCTTGCATTCCGCGCACGAGAATTCTATGAATGCCACGATTATTATTCGCATTTTAAACTCAAATGCGTTGCTATTCTGCCCGAGACGTATAGCAATATTCGTAACGAGTTTTCTCAACGCTGCTGCTACTTAATTTCAGGTCGAGCGTAGCAGAGCGGTTACGTAATGAAAAAACAGTTTTTGTATTACCTACGTACTAAGTGTGTTCTCTGTGGCCATGTAGCTTTACTGCTCTTTCAGTAGGGTAAGCGTCGCGATTGTCGACAATTGGAATCGAACGCGATTGCAAATTTATTAGCAGGCAGACGCCGCCGACTCGGCAGTCCGCAGCTCACGTACGCGCATTTGTTTTTGCTCTTCATGTATTTTTTTCACGACGAGGCTCGGCTCTCCCCTTTTGTTCTCAAGTGGACCAGCTGTCATTATACGCCATGTTACTGTTATTTTTTTTCGACGTTTTTATAGAGTTTTGCGTCGAGAGGGCGTTCCGTTCGGAAAAATGTTCGTTTTGCGTGCGTCCTGGCGAGTTTGCGTGTCGAGCGATGTCCACGTCGCCGATTCCATATGAATTATACGATTTCATTTCAACTTCTTTTAGATGCATTTAACTTTTAGTAGGTCTCGTTTCCCAATACATGCCTACATAAAAATTCCTACAAAGTTTTATACTTCTATTTAGAAGTATTTGTTTACATCTATGTATGTATATATCGCCATAGTCGGCGTACTTAGTGTAATACCAAATCAATTTATTTGGAACTTAACCAGTATTTTTATATCACTAGGTTACCAAACAATCCAAGTCCCGCCCAATGGGTATATTATTTAAGAATTTCGTTAAAGAAGCAAATAAATTAACATCGCATTATATATGACTGTGACTTATGTATGACTGTTCCTAAAACCACTGATGCGGCGATCAATCGTACAACAAGTCGGCCGACTAAGCAATCGCGAGAAATGTAACATGTGTCATTGCAGTTTTGAAGTGGCTTCACTTGAATAATTTGAACGAACCCTTTCAGTGCCCTCCCTTAGGAAAAGATCAATGGTTGTGTTATAGGTACTTCACTGATTTGCCCATACATTTGTTCAAGTAGACTATAAAGATAGATGTAAATTCGTGATTGGTCAGACTAATATAAATCTGTCGCACTCAGGCACGCCTTTTAATTTATGTCTCTGAATTACTTCTCACGATCTATTTTGTCGAAGTAATTGAAACGCGATGTTCCTCTGTTTCTAATTCCACGACATTGTTTTCTGTTTTGTCAACCTTTCATTGTTCTATTATGTATCCTTCTTCTATGTGAAAACTACCATAATACCTACATACACCAGTAACTGCGAAGTCGGCTACCAATTTAGGTATTTTATTGGAATTCGTATCGTAAAACACCCTAGATACTACCAATAATGTTATTAATATCCTCACGCCTTGCCACTAGGGTCTCCGAAGGGGAAGGCAGAGGTGCATAGGTAGTACGCACACACCCACCCACTTTCCGCCAGAGATATATTTTAGGTGCTAACGTAATAGATGGCGAGTCCATCGTCGTTACTCAAGCACGAGTATATAGGTAATACTGAAACCGCAAGACAAAGTGAGTTCTAAGAATGTATTATCGTTCTAAGAATAAAGTAATACCATGCTCATAAATATAGTGACAGCCGTCATTAATGAAACTCTGAAAGCTGAATCTTTGTCAAGGAGATTGGTCAATCTAAGCATTCATTCGATATGAGCTTCGTAGCTACTCTACTTCGTAGATCGAACGGCTTCTTATGCTACCCACCTCCCATTGTAATAGTGCAATAGGAATCCATACTTTGGTTTTCAATGGATATTAATCTTCTTGGAAGGATATATTAGTTTGAAGTGATATGCGCCACGTTTAATTGAAAATTTCATGCGTTTACTGGAACAAATCAGAGTTTTTAATATTTATCATCTAACGTAATTTATTCATTGATTATAATTAGAATGGCCACAATCCACTTGGACTATCTAAAATGATAAAAAAAATATCCATATAAAAAAAAATGCAAATCTTCGTCCAATATTATTATTTTCAGTCACCCGATACATATATCCGACCAAAGAAAAACATCTAGCAAATGTGTTCCTATAAGCAAACAATTTGCTTTTCTCGATGAACAATCGATATTGTTTTGAAGCAAACGTCTCAAGATCATCTTAAGTTTCAAGTGGCTATTGGCTGTTGGGATGTTTTTACTATTATGCTGGCGAGATGGGCTGCTGAGAGGCTCGCATACAATCTCTGTATTCAAATCGCAATATCGTCCGGAGCATCCGCTAGCGGCTAGTACAATGGCGCTTGAGCGAGTTACACTTGATGTAGGCATGTATCCGGTCTAGATTAGACTGGCCCGACTACTTTCTAGGTTTCAAACCTTTACATTACATTCTGGGGCAGTAAACGGGTAATGTATAAACCGTTTCTTATTTTGCAGCTCTTAAAAACATACTTACATATTATTTTGCATGTGAATCAAACTCACGACACCATACTTAGCAAGTTGAAGTCTCAATGCTTTTTATTATTCTCAGTAATATTTGAATGAAACGTTAATCATAAAAATACATTTTAATCTCAATAGTTATGATAAATGATTCCTTTAACAATACACAAGGGAAGGAAGTATATTTTAGAAGTATTTATTACTATCGAAATTTCGATTTCAACACTAGCAAACGAACTAAATCCCCGATAGAATCCCTGCTCGTATCGTAAATGGAAAGCTTAGCCCCGATTTCCTCGATCCCCTTAATATCTTAAATTGACATCGACCTGCGAACTACTCAAATATCGTACCGCCTCAATCCAATGCATTTTAGGAAATTATTTCTCCATCACATTACGGCGTAGGTATTGGTGTTTCGCCGAGCGCGTCGTCTGGCCGTGCGTAAAGGAATCCGACAGGACCCTTCCACCCCCCCCGCTTTCTCAGGTTTGTGTCACTCAATTCTCCTACTTTGCTTTGCTGGGTATCATGATGGGACTTTTCACAGAATTGCTTGTTTTTATTGAATAAAAATATATAAACCCGTATGATATAACATCGGATTATTCATACTCTCGCAGATTCAGAGCAAAAACACGTATTTTTCTGAACGAGGATCGGATTCTTATACCGCAGTGTTAAAACTATAACAGATCACTTATCTAAATACGTCTCATGTATGTCATTCATGTCTCGATCTGTATAATCAGGTTATGTTGAACGGTGATAAAAGCAAGTTTTTTTTTTTTCAAAAACAAATGTGTCAAAGACACGAAACATTATAATTAATGTACTTGGAAAAGTGTACTTTGGACATTGAAATTAAATGAAAACATGTATTTTCATCGTGGTAATGTAAATATGAGAGTAAGTTGAAACCATACACTGCTCTGCTTCCATTTGTCTATCCGCGCGAGTACCGTTCCGTAATGGTACACCTCACAACTAGTCCATTTAGAGAGATTAGTAGAGTGACCCTGATTCATGCATCCATTGTTAAAATGTCCTGTTTCTGCACGGTTATTTATTCTGACACCTCGTGTGAGTGTGTACTCGCCTTTATGTTCACTAGACAACTCTGTAAATATATTATTTTTCGTGTCGTTAATGCTTTGCTTTCCTAGTCCAGGGTTTCACCTTGGAAAACTAGTTGTGTAAGGTTCGTTATGCTGGATCTTGACGAAGGTTGAAGTTAGGTACTCTGTTGTGAAATTCAATACACTGGCTGTTTTTCAATTTTATTTTGGTTTGTTTTTATCATATTACTAGATATTTTTATTTATATTGGCATTGAGTATTACTGGATAGTCTTATATGATCGAATACCGACCTACTCATAACAATATACGTATACACACATAACGTAATTAATAATTCTGTAATAAGATCTTGAGTGAATTTCCTTCCGCGAACGCTCAGGGTGTGGAATGAGCTCCCCGTTGAGGTTTTCCCTTGAGAGTACAGCATGGAGTTCTTCAAGAAGGATGTGGTTCCTGCAGGGTCGGCAACGCGCGAGTGATACCCCTGGTATTGCAAGCGTCTATAGGCGGCGGTAACCGCTTACCATCAGTCGGGCCGCATGTTTGTTTGTCACCCATGTGGTATAAAAAAATATATTTAAGAATTAACCATTTAGCTACTTAAAAAAAGTAATAAATAATAATATGTATATCCTCACGCCTTCCCACAAGGGTCCCCGAAGGGGTAGGCAGAGGTGTATAGGTAATACCCATACACCCACTTTCCGCCAGAGGTATATTAGGTGCCAACGTGACAGATGGCGAGTCCATCGCCGTTACTCAAGCACGACTATACATACGCCTTTGAATTTCTTCTCAGACGTATGCAGGTTTCCTCTCGATGTTTTCCTTCACCGTAAAGCTCGTGGTGTGACTAATCACTGTACTTAAGTTCAGAAAAAACTCATTGGTACAGTCGGGATTCGAACTTGCGACCTTTGCGTCGCAGGCAACTGCTCGAACCACTCGGCCACCACGGCTTCATAAAAAAAGTAAGGTTGGTTAAATTCGCATTCGATCGGAAGGAACCGTGCTTGAAAGTTTGTTCAGAGTAAACTTCACATGTAAGTTTTAATTTCTTCTCATATGGGTCCATGTTTCATGTATCGTAAAGCTAGGGGGTGCCAAGTTACACCTAAAAACAGAAGAGTTTTATTGGCCCGACCATTGAGGTTTGAATTCACTATCTTGACTTGCAAGGTAATAAGGTGCATTAAACAAGAATTCTAAGCAAGAACAACGATTGCCATAACTTCCTACATTGATTTCAAAAGGTCAAAATTAATTATTAAAACAGTCACGTTTCTAGGAAATATTTGTAAATGGTAACTGGAACACATTTGTCATGTGACAGGACCCTGACATTGAACGTGCGACTGCCAAATATGACATGACAAATCCGTTTGGTTCTTTATATACCAATTTGGGCAGGTCTCAAATGCTTATTACCATCAGTTAAGAATGAAATATATTGCATTTGATATGGGTAAGATCTCAACTTCGCCAGATGATAGATGACTTGCACTTGAACGTAAGGCATATACTGGTTTGTTTTGTCTCTATAATATAAAATATAGTAGGTAATACAATGAGGTTTTATATATAATCTATCATTGATGTAGTAACATTGAAACAGAAGAGCTATAGCCGTGATATTGCAAGTACGAATCCCGACTGGACCAATGAGCTAATTTGGTTAGAAGCGACGAGGGAAGAAATTTTAACAGAACTGATATAAGTATAATGCGTCGTGTCTGAAAGAATCAAATCAATCGATGTCCGATGATATCCAAGGATGGGAGCGTCAAGAGTACTTAAAATAGGCGAGGGTGTATGAAGTCATTAATTAATGTGGAAAATGCTTGACTGCCTATCCCAAGAGGAATTTGGCGTGACTGTGAAAGGTGAGTTTTTGTGTATTTAAATAACTTGTACTTATTTATATATACGTACTTCGTAGTGGTGGTCACTTCACTTCACTTTGGTCACAAGGTGTATGTGATGCGAAAGCTCCAAATATTCGCATCAGTAAGCTTGACCAGCCTACGCTACGTGCCGGAGCTCCTTGCATGGAACAATGGAAGCTATAGCTTTAAGCCGTGGCATAATTTAACCGATATTGACATAGGTGGTCTTATCTAGACTAGGGTTTTGAGCCTCGGTTGATGTTTAAAGTCAAAACCTTAGTCTAGTTTGGGTCGATAGAAAGCGAGAGTAATAATGGATTATTTTTTAGGCCATTATTCCTGTTAGTATGACTTTGAATAGTTGCTTTCGATTAAGATACATAACACTTCATTAAAATATAGCCAAATATAGTAATTTAATAGATTATATATTATTTTTAATCTTTCTTTGACACTGAGTTTCCAGTTTTCACTGTGTAGAGTGAATTTAGACTGCTTTTGCTCGATGTATATAATAATTTGTGGATTATATTTTACTTATTTTCTTATACTAACTCGTCTTATAACCTTTCGATAACACGATCACTCTCTCCCTAAAGGCTGTTTGAAGGAGCAGACAAAGGTATATTCCCAGATTTCTTTGGAGATATATTTAGATGCAAAAGAGACAGATATAATTAAGATTCAAAACAGATGGTTTATCTTCAATATCTATATCTTGCATACATATCATTACGCCGTTTCACTCATAAGAGGGCAGGCCGAGTAGGGCCCAAGTTCTCTCTAGACTCCTGTTTGCATATTATATAAGGTTATTATCGAGATTCGCATTCCCTTACTGTCAGATCTATAACGAACAAGGTATTTTGTATGATACGTCATTAAAACCAACGTTCACCCAAAAAAACGAGTGGGTATGTATTATCGCATCTTGGAGGTATCTAATTAGATACTTATGCGTCATCATGCCCGTTACGAAAGCCCCACATTATGAGCGTATGTTTTGTATGATGTCCACGATCGGTGCGACGTCACGTGCATACAGATTGTTGTCGAGGAGCTGGCAGGACAAAGTAATATTTTTATTTTTATTACATAATATTATGATATAGCTCCACGTATTAACACATATAAGGGCCCTGAAAGTTTATCCAGAGGTGTTGTACATAAATTTTCATATTATAGCGTTTTAGATTAGATAAAGGATAGAATGTCTTGCTCAGTTTATATGTGTGAAATGCCTGAAATATAATAATGATATAATACATATATCCCCCGAAGGGTTGGGCAAAGGTATGTAGTACTCACTTTATAATGATTATAATATATATAAATATATTGTACATGCAGATAGTGACGCCAAACATTGTAGATATATTTCCAACCGACAGTAGGTGTGCATAAATGTTCACTTAGCTCCTGTACTATCACATCTGACTCATTCTTCACGCGCCACTAGCAACTAATGTATGTTAATTGCGCTTCAGGTAAGTCATAGGTATGTCCGTCACGTACTCCGCTGGCTGGATCGTAGTCAACGTTAGCTTGTAAATATCTACCGCTTCCTTATTGGAGTATGAACACATGACATGATACACATGTGTAAGGCCTCTGTGTGTAGGTACCTATAGGTATATGCGATGTTTGTAAGGATGTTCGTTACTCAATCACGCCAGAATGGTAGACATGAATTAAATGAAGCTGGAATAACACGTAAGATATGCTTTGTAAAAATAATACTATATAAAAATATATAGGGCCGTGGTTGCCGAGTGGTTCGAGTAGTTGCCTCCGTCACTAAGATAGCAAGCTCGAATACCGACTGTACCAATGTGTTTTTCTGAGCTTAAGTACAGTGGTTAGTTATACCACGAGCTTTACGGTGAAGAAATACATCGAGAGAAAACCTGCATACGTCTGAGAAGCAATTTAAAGGCATATGTAAAGTCGTGCTTGAGTAAAGGACGATTGACTCGCCATCTCTTACGTGTGGGTGCTACCTATACGCCTTTGCCTATCCCTTCGGGGACTCTTGTGGGAAGGCGCGAGGATATTACTATATTCAATATTGGCCATAGCAAGGTTCACTAGTCGAACATCACCCCAGCGATACAGTGCATAATTCCCAAGCTTGCAATAGATACCGTGCCGTACTGACACGATATCACGCGCCGACCGCATTTTAGGACTACGATTTTCCACATCTCAGACAGTGTAGTGTCAGTAATACAATGGAGCATTCCCGTCGAGTAGGAGGCTCTTATCGATCTAGTGGGACGTCATCGGGCGATAGCGGCCGCGGCAACGCAAAAAGCGTGTCAGTGTGGCCGGTACAAAGCCTTTGTGGCGGCACCGGACGCCGCTCGCCGCCGCCGCTCGCTTTGTTTGCTGTTTAGTGCTCACTCGCAGCTAAAAGTGGCGATTTTAGTGCCGCTAAGTTTGCTACCATAACCCTGTAGGTGCGGTGCACTCATGTTGCTTATATAACAGGTAATGTTAAGTGCCAATATGACGGTTTTGTTATTTGAGATTCGATATCTCCTGCACTTTGAGAACCTGCAATATCCGGCTTGTTCAAAACGAATCCAGAGCTCTGCATTACGCTGTGTAAAATCATATTTATTATTTTCTTGCATACCGCGAGCATAGAGGTCGGTTAGTGAATTAACATTACTATCCGTTGGCTATCTGTGCTTGTGTCCGTAGGCTTAACCTTCGATATCTTGATAGTTAGTTAATTAGGTTAACGGACCTCCAGTAGACATGAGAGGAATATTGTGGTAGCTGTTAGGGCAACCGTTCTTTTCTTATGCTAGTATCATATGCACTTTTTTGTCATATTTTAAACGCAGGATTTTCGTAATGACAGGGTGTACACCATGACAACCAGGGACACGGTCCGCTCCCTTCTACAACGACCTCGATTGTGCCTCACTTCGTGTCATAGGACCACGTGATATTCTCGTAGTGTCTTGATATAGTTGCATTAAACGGCATTCCTTAGATTCTCTTCTTAAAATAGAGATAAAAATTAAACCAGATTTCTTCTGTTTTCCAGCTGTATATTTTACGATTTATTAAATTGTACTCACCTGATTACCAAAGCAATTATAAAATTTACTTTATACCTACGTGTAGGGGATCACAGTGGAAGCGTGCACGTCGCGATTCCTGCCAGCCCAGAGGGCTGCAATTCCACTCGATGCGCATTGGCCGGACGGCTATTAGGGCGTGCCCCCGAGGCGACGCGCACCAGTCCGTCCCCGCTGGTGCGAAAAATTCTGCACAGTGCGGCGATGGGGACCGCCACCCATCACGCGGAGTGCCTCACGGCGGGAAGTGGAGTGTGGAGTGTAGGATGGGTGTATGGAATGTAAGAGGAGGTATGGCTGATAAGATGAACGAATTGATCGATGTTATGACAGAGAGCGAGTTAGATGTTGTGTGCTTGTCTGAAACCAAGCGGAAGGGTAGTGGAGTAGACGAGCTCCCGGGCGGGAGTTTAGTGCTGTGGTCAGGAGTGGCAAACACCGAGCACGCCTGCCAGGGAGTGGGAATTCTACTATCCAGCCGCTTGGCAGAATGTATGATAAGTTATGATGCGGTGAGCCCCAGACTTATTTGGGCTCGCTTTAAAATAGGCCTTACCCGACTGTTTTTAGTCGCGGTATATGCTCCGGTGGCCTCAGCGGACACTTGCGACCTGAATAAGTTCTGGGAATGTGTGAGTAATGTTCTAGAGACGAAAGAAGGGAATGAAAAGCTGATTATTTGTGGTGATCTGAATGGATGGGTCGGGACAGCCCGTAAGGATTACGAGGCAGTACTCGGCAAGTATGGTGATAAGAGAGTGAACGAGGCAGGCAAGCTGATATTAGATGTATGCATGGAGAGAGACCTTTTTGTGGCGAACACCATGTTCGACCACAAAAGGATTCATCAGTATACATGGGAACGGAAAATGAGCGAAGCATGATAGATCTGTTTCTAATAGATCAGCGACTCAGAACACAGGTGATGGACACCAGGGTGTATAGGGGAGCTGACCTGGGAACGGACCACTTCCTAGTTATAACTAGGATAAGAGGTCTGTTCGCGGGCTGGCGATCCCGCGCTGGGGGTCCCTGTTCTGCAGTCGCAGACCGCATCAAAAGCTGGAGGCTTCAAGATGCGGCTATTAGAGACAGATATCAAGAAAGGGTATCTGAACAGCTAGCCTGTCCACCGAAAGATGTGTTTGAGAGCGTCGATGTTTGTTGGCAGTTCCTTAAGTCCAGCATATTATGCGCCGCGAAAGAGGTTTGTGGCATTTCGAAAGGGCGGACAACCAAAAATGGCGATGGTTGGTGGGATGATGAAGTGAAAGAAGAAGTTAAAAAGAAGAAGGATGCAAGGCAAGACATTTTGGCTATGTCCAGCTCAAGTGAGAGTATGAAAGAAAAGATGAAAGAAAAATACCGCCTGCAAAAAAAATCGTACGAAAGAGATAATAGCTCAGAAGCGTGAGAGGTTCCAAATGACTGTAGACGAAAAACTGTCACATAATTTCAAGGACAATGCAAAACTTTTTTGGAGGGAAGTTAAGAAGTCCAGAAATTGTGTTACAGCTAGTAGTAGGATGAATGTGATTTTCTCGAAGGACAATAACATACCGACTGACAAAACAGACGTCCTCAGGCGATGGAGTGAATTTTACAAAGATATGTATGATGATGATGCCGCTGATCTACTCACAGAGCTGCCTCCAACAGAATCTGTCGAGGATCCTATAGCGGATAAAATAAGTATGGGAGAGATTGTAAGCGCGATAAGAAGTCTGAAATGTGGAAAAGCTGCGGGAATAGATGGGATTACGGCTGAGATGATCAAGTACGGTGGACCAGCGGTCTGGGACGTCATCTATTTGCTATGCAATCTTTGCTGGGAAAAGGGTGATGTTCCGGACGACTGGAGGCGAGCAGTCATCGTGCCTTTCTATAAAGTAAAGGATCACGATTGGACTGCTCAAACTACAGAGCCATCAGCTTGGTCAGCTTAGCTAGTAAAGTGTATACGAAGATCCTGACGATAAGAATGCAAGAGCGATCCGAAAGATTTCTCTGGGAATCCCAAGGTGGATTTAGACCAAGAAGAGGATGTATGGATCAAATCTTCTCGCTTCGCGGAATCGCGGAAAAGTTTTTGGATATTAACCAAAGGGTTTTCTGCGCTTTCGTCGACTTGGAGAAGGCATTTGATAGAGTCGTACGAAAGGAACTCTGGGACGTGCTGCCTGGATATGGAGTGAGCAGTTCCCTACTGCATGCCGTGAAATCACTCTATAGTGATAGCGGGGCGTGCGTTAGGGTTAATGGTGAGATGTCACCCTGGTTTGATGTGAAGTCGGGGGTCAAACAAGGGTGTATCATGTCTGCCTGGCCGTTCATTATATATCTAGATAACAGTCTGAGAGCACTAAGAACGAACGGATGTGGAGTGAAATGGAAACTTAGCGGTCAATCAGTCGATAACGCCGACACGCGGTTTTACTGGCGTCATCAGAGGGCTGAAATCCGCAGTCACCAGTCACCATAATGAAAGTAGAATGTGAAAAGAAGGGCTGCGCCTAAACGCTGGCAAGACTAAGGTTCTGGTATTCGAAAGATGAATATGACCGAGTGTGCTATATCGGTAAATGGGCAAAATTCTAGAGCAAGTGAATGAATTTGTATATCTTGGAAGCATGTTCACACGAGATGGAAAGTATGAAAAGATATTGAAAGAAGGATAACTGCCGGAAATAAGGTGAATGGAGCCATGTCGGCGTTGATGGGCAGTAAAAGTCTGAGCAAGAATGCTCGAGCTGCTGTCCACAACGCGATATTGGTACCTACCTTATTGTATGGCAGCGAATCCTGGGTATGTCAGAGGAAGTATGAAAATAGCTTGAATGCAGTCGAGATGCGATCTCTTCGAAAAATGTGCGGCGTAACGATATTAGATCGAATCCGCAATGAAGAGATTCGCAAATCAACTGGCGTGAATGAGGGCGTGATTGTAAAGATGAAGAAAGGCATGTTACGCTGGTTTGGACACATAGAAAGGATGAGTGAAGAAAGATTGACGAAACAGATATACAAAGCAAAAGTGTGCAAGAAGAGGCAGAGGAAGGCCACGTTCCAACTACCTGGATCAAATAGATCGGACTCTCAAGGACGGGAACGTTAAGAGTACTCGAAACCGACGACCATGTATGAAGAGACTGATGAATGTGGACGAAGCGAAAGAGGTATGTAAGTCTAGAGAGAACTGGCGCTCTATACTCTCTGCCTACCCCGTTAGGGACTTGGCGTGATGATATGATGATGATGATGACATTTTTATGTTGCTCTTTCCACGCGGGCGAAGCCGCGGGCATAATCTAGTATCAATATACCTAATACCAATGACATCCAAGACTAAGGAACGAATTCTCTTTCAGGGATGATCTAATGAGGCAGCTTCTTGATTAGTAAAGATAGCGCCGTCCACGAAGACGCGCCCCACCAATTTCTAATAGAGGGGGTCGCGGGATGCGGGGTGTTTATCAGAGCTATAAAATCGATAGACGAGCGTTAAATAGAACCGACCGCAATAAGAATAAGTAAAATGCCAGAGGAAGACAATCAGGGAGCTTAATATAGCAAGCAGGAATCCTGTGAGGCTTGTTTGAAGCGGTTGGAATGTCAAAGTACTCGTTACTGGAACTCGTATGTCCGTCTAATGCACTACACAATTATTGAAGGAATCGAACCCTTATTATCAATGACATAAGATGTACTATTTGTATTACTAAGTAGTGGCCCGTCCCAGTTTCGCACGGGTGGACATTTATTTTTTAAACATTTTGGCAAACAATTATTTTTTTCTTGTAATTAATATATCCTATAATAGTCAGTGATAATGTAGCATTCAAATTGTGAAGAATTTTTAAAATCGGTCCAGTACTTTTTGAGCCAATTCCTTACAAACATACTTACATACAAATCTTTTCTCTTTATTATATTAGTATAGATAAATATGGGTGTGTGGGTAATTATCAAGAATTATTAAGTTTTTTTTTTATACCACATGGGTGAAAAACAATAATAATTTTACAAAATAATTCAAAATAATTTTACAAATAAGTTTTTTCATATTACGCAAAAAAACTTTCAATGAAACATTTTCAAGTGGGTAAAGACACGTGACACAGCTAGTTGGCATATATGTCAATAAGTCTTGTTTTTTAATCAATAATGAATTATGTATCTGTCTACTTATATGCCATGCAATTATCAAATAAAGAAAATAGAGGTCGCAAGTTCGAATCCCGACTGTACCAATGAGTTTTTCTGAACTTAAGTACAGTGAAGTAAGTCTGAGAAGAAATGTCAAAGGCGTATGTATAGTTGTGCTTGAGTAACGGCGATGGACTCGCCATCTGTCACGTTGGCACCTAATATACCTCTGGCGGAAAGTGAGGAAAGGAAGGAGGAGAGGACCCTTGTGGGAAGGCGTGAGGACATATTATTTTATTATTTTTATAAGAAAATAGAATTGCGTAAATAAAATTGAGTGGTTTGGTCCAAAAGTAATTTGCAACTGTCTTAATTGCACTGCTCAGGGTTCAATATCTACTTAGTAAGTTTACAACAAAATCATTATCATTTAACATCGCAGCTTGACTTGTAATTTCCACGTACAACGTTTTAACTGTATAACGTAAGCTATTTAGCCAGTATTTCCATAAATTGATGTTACTCACTGACATACATATTTCAATCTAAGGTTGCGTTTGTTTTGCAAAGTGTAGTTACTCGATTGAGGTTACGTGCGTCAACATATTATATACTTATATTTATTTTTCATTACGCATCATTTTAGCTGAAAACAATTAATGATTAACTTGTGTTTATTTAGAACTGGCTATGCATTGCGCCTTCACTTGCGTTCAATACGATTAATCGCTCCTTTGGTTAATAGCATTATGAGTCTTCGTTTATAAACGGACTATGCAATGCAAAAATATTTTTGCAAACTCTACTTCACATCACTTCAAACAAACTCTGCCCCTCTTTATAATCGTATAGTTCGCGCGTTGCCGACCCTACAGGAATCTCTTCACACCTTTCTTGAAGAACTCCATGCTGTACTCTCTGGTGATCAACCTTAACGGGAGCGGGCTACAAAGATCGCAAGTTCGTATCTCGACTGTTATCAATGAGTTTTTCTGAACTTAAGTAGGTACCTACAGTGATTAGTCACACCGCGAGTTTTACAGTGAAGGAAAACATCGAGAGGAAACCTGCATACGTCTGAGAAGCAATTCAAAGGCGTATGAATAGGCGATGGACTCGCCATCCGTTGGCACCTAAAATATATCTCTGGTGATAAGTTTGTGGGTATTGCCTATACACCTCCGCTCATCCTTTCGAGGACCCTTGTAGCAAGGCGTGATGTATAGACTTCGAATTATTCAATCATTCTTATAGTGGTCAGATCTCAACAGCCATGAAGAAAAACCGCTTTTAATTTATACATGTAGGACATCGAGCAGCGGAAAATTCTGCGCCCAGATCAAGTCAACATCCAAGAAATACAAATGTAATTAACATGAGCATCCGAGACCACTATCTAGATGCTAGCTCATACGTGTTCCGCTTAACAAGACGTCACCTTGTCACAGATGCATTTTCTAAGCTTCTCTCTATGGTGATATACGTCGTATTTACACATCTGACGGAGCCACGAAGTACCTCTATTCCTACTCATAATACATATATAGAAGAGTTTGTTTGGCACGATAATCTAAAGGAGTACTAATCCGATTCGATTTTTCACATTACATAGCCTATTAATTAAATAATGCTATAGGTATGTATATCATTAGGCTACTATCCAAGAATAATCTTAAATATAAAATATTATATTTATGCGCGCGGAGAAAACCGAGAGGCACAACTTGCTTGCTGGAAGGCAACTGTCGCAATTGGCACAGAACTGAAGACAGTGGCGTGTTGAAGAGGAGTAGCGGTTTGAAAAGTGGGTGAGGGTACTACCTACACTTCTCTGTCTTTCCCTTCGAGGAGCGCCGTGGAAAGGCGTAAAGATATACCTCCTAAACCTTGTAAGCCTCCTAAACGTTTCATAGCCGTAGAGTCACATTTTCCCTGCAATTTGACTGAACATTCTGCTACTAGGCATAACTTAGCAACTGCATGAAGCAAAACGATTAGGAATTCAAACTAAACCGACCAAGTAATGATTCACTCAGCGTTCGAGCGTGTGTCGCCAAATAGCTGATCGCGAACAAAAACCGGACTATCAACGACCGTTACAATGAGTCATTGCAAACGCGACACTACACTTCATATATATATATATATATATATATATATATATCTTGGATTGACGGTTGACGATGCATATAAACATTGCGAAAATATCACAAACAAGGGACAGAGGAAGACCACGTTCCAGCTACCTAGATCAAAACGATTGGATACTCAAGGATGTGAAAGTCAAGAGTACTCGACACCAGCATTTATGAAGAGTCTAATGAATAAAAAAGAGGACCGTTAATCCATAGAGACCTGCCCCTGTAGACAAAATCCGTTCGGCCAGTGATGGCACTCTAAAGTGCCATCACTGGCCCTCACTCTGGGAGTTCCAGTACTATGGAGAATTACAAATGTCTTTCATTCCTCGACATATGTGATAACATTCACTAATATTTAACGGGTTAAAATTTGATCCACGTTCCGTTTCCAGGGTCATGAATCATCTCTATTTCCCTGATGGATATTTATACATAGCGGAAAACATGATGTCAAAATACATTGGATACTAAGGAAAACAGTGATGTATTAAGTATGCAGTTCTTCCCTAATAAATATGAATTGTATGTAAATATACAGTGCGAAATGTTTCAATACCTTCTAACACCTAGGCATCGATGAGGAATTCATCCCCGTACCTTGGAACCAGAACTGTATCGCACTGCGCAGTTTTAAAGGACTTTCTTTCCACTAATGCCCGCAACTAAAGCATAGAGTTCTTATAGAAGGGTGCGAAAAGATTTATGTTGCCACTTAAGTATTTAAAAAAAATTGTCTCGTTATTAGGCAATCAATAAGCCATTACCGCGCCCGGTGATACAAATGTGAAAGCAACACTGTACGGACAGTTTACGACGGCAATAAATAGGCGATCCCTTGAAAGCTTCTGACAAGTTGTACGGTGTGGCATTGGGCGCGCCGCCAAGTCGCAACGAAACCTATGCAGTATCAGTACTAGCTGGGAAGGTAGCTGAGTAAAAACAGAGCTTCTAGAATCCTGCGCTTTTAATAGGACACTTTATTAGCTTTAATATTTTTATATCTGCGCAACTACAAAGTTGTCAATAAGGCGCAGTGCTAACATACATACATATATATCATCACGCCAAGTCCCTAACGGGGTAGGCAGAAGGTATAGAGCGCCAGTTTTCTCTAGACTTACATACCTCTTTCGCTTCGTACACATTCATCAGTCTCTTCATACATGCTCGTCGGTTTCGAGTACTCTTTACGTTCCCGTCCTTGAGAGTCCGATCTATTTGATCCAGGTAGTGCTAACATAACTACATTAAATCAAAACTGTGAGCAGTTGTGGCCATTAGTAACCAACTTCCAATTTATATCTTCTTCACGCCTTTCTACAATGGTCTCCAAAGGAGTATGCAGAGGTGTGAAGAACTGACACACCCACATTTCGCCGGAGATATATTTTAGATGACAGATGGAGAGTCCATCGCATCGAGCACGACTATCATACGTCTTTGAATTGCAGGTTTCCTCTCGATGTTTCCTATCACCGTGAAGCTCGTAGGATGACTAATCACTGTACTTACGTTCAGAAAAACTCCTTGGTAGAGTCAGGATTGGAATTTGCACTCTTGTTTTGCAGACGACTGCTCGTATCACTCGGCCACCACGGCACGAGAAATTTATTGGGGCACGCAAGTGTCAGTCCTCCATGGAGGGTATGTTTTGTTTATAAACATTTACGTAAAGTCAAATTTTCCTTGTACATTGAGTCGCAAATAGCGTCAGTAATATTTTTGTCCAACATGATTCCTGGTAAATTGACAAACGTAACCTTCCCTCATCAAGTTACATTATCGCCTCGCCTGTGTTACAAACAATAGATTCGCACGACCGCTACTCAGATGATACATGTCACGCGCTGTATAACATACACATACATACATACACACATATATACATATCATCACGCCAAGTCCCGCACGGGGTTGGCAAAGAGAGAAGAGCGCCAGTTCTCTCTAGATTTACATACGTCTTTCGCTTCATACCCATTTTGTTGACGGATATTTCATACAGAGCCAACGTGATAGATAGATAGTTGAATCTTTCGGGCACGACTTTACGACCGTAACACTCTCTGCATTGCTCTAAGAAATAGCTGCATTTCGAACACGAAACAAAAGTACAGACCACATGGATTCCAACCTGCCATCACGACTTCAATTGTAAGTACTTTAACTAGCCTGTTGAATAAAGACGCTAGGCAGTCGACGACCTTAAGACGTAATAAGCATTGCCTACTTAGGTATCGAGGTAATTAAAGCTATTATTTTGGTCTGAAGAATATAATCTTTTAGCCTTTTCCAATCATCATTGAAAGGTGTCCGTCAGTGAAACCCGTGTCCAAAGTTAGGGTCTACTCTCATAAGCCATGTGCTCAGAGGGAGAGTGTACTAATTAGAGTTTACTCAACATCCTTACTAATATTATAAATGTGAATGTAAGTTTGTTTTATACGCTTTCACGTAAAAATTACATAACCGATTATCATGAAAGTTTGTACACATATTCCTGGAGGTATAAGAAGTAACATAGGATACTTTTATTGAAAAAAAAAATCATTTTTACGACTGAAAAAAAGCCGGTTTACTGATATTTTTTTATGATGTTGGCTTATACCCAGGGTTAAGACATAGATATGCTACATTTGAATCCCGAAAGATTCAAAGCTCTAATATTATAAAGACAAAAATATGTATGTTGCTCTTTCCACGCGGGCGAAGCCGCGGGCATAAGCTAGTAAGGTATACATATGTCGCGGTGAATAGCGCCATGTTGCGGTAATAATTTAATTCAGTATATCTGTATTGCGATACACTACGTCATTTAATTGGTAATACAAGACAAAGGCACCATGACCTCAATATTTTGCGGCGGCGGTCGAGCATTGATTTATTAGTTAGCTACTGGGCATGTTGGATGACTTGTCATAAATAATACCCAACAGAAACAGCTGTTCATCGATACCATCTTCTATATAATAAATATCTATGTAATATGTGATATGTTAAAGTTTATGTACTCGATTTACAAACTCGAAAAGCCCAGCGCCGATTAAACTAGTATTTCGAGACCACATACAATCAGCTTTAAGGATTGTTTTACATACAACTTTTCGTATCGTTAGTTTTTTTCCGGTTAAAGGTCTCTACCCACTACACCGTATCATACCATGACCGTGCTAGGAACGTGTCAGGCAAATAAATATTCTTTGTATTGAAAAGTATGACACTGTGCCCACTAGACCGTTCCGTCACCGACCAACACCGTCGCGTGCCATGCACGGACCGTCAACAAATGTCGGCAAGAATATTTTGCCGGTGCCGACACGCTACGTGCCTGACACGCGACGTTGCCAGACCGCTGCGCGCAGGCGGCGAGTCGGCGAGCATACGGGTTGTAAACGCGTATGATGACCGTTATATAGGCGTTGTAAGCGCGTTGTCGTCAGTTCAACGAGACGCGTGTAGACGTAAAGACGTAAAATGGAGAATGAAAAATTGGTAGCACTTCAAACGTCCACGCAACACTGTTACGCATGCGAGAATGAAGCGGATTCCTATTGGTTTTGGTGGATGTTGCATACGGGCATCATACGGGGATCATACGGGGATCATACGGGTTACACACGGGCATCATACGGGCATCATACGGGGATCATACGGGTTACACACGGGTTGCATACTGGCATCATACGGGCACAGAACGCCGTCAATCCGTTCAGTGGGCAAAGTAGACCGTATCGTGTCGCTTTTCGTGCCTGATACGCTCCTAGCACGGTCATGGTATGATACGGTGTAGTGGGTAGAGACCTTAAGGAACAAATTAATCTAGAAAATAATATAGAGCCGTGGTGGCCGAATGGTTGATGCAGTCGCATACAACGCATCCATTGCAAGTACGAACCCCAACATGAATTATTATTACAACAAATCAAGTAATTGACATCCGAGATCAGATCATGCAATATCGTTCGGTAAATCAATGCATAGTAAAGTCTTATATCGCTCGCATTAGCATATGTGTTTATAAAGCAATTATCCAGTTATTCTAATGCCAGCCTCCGTACACAATGACATTCGCACATTTCGGGTCGGTCGTTGAACTAAACCCAAGCACATCTTGGACTGACTTAAGCAATGAGGCTGGTTTATTAAATTAAACTTGAAACATTGTTATAAAATAAATCGTACAGGATAAAATCTTGGCTTGCCTTGGGGGGCTGACCACCCGTGTGTATTGCCATCGCCGGAGAATTTTTTAGGTGCGAATGTGACAGACGGCGCGGACTTCACCGTTTCTCAAGTACGACTATACACATTTGTATTTGCAATTCTTCTGAAACGTACGTAAGTTTCCTCTCGATGTTTTCCTTCACCTTAAAAGCTCGTGGTGTGATAAAATCACTGTACTTAAGTTCAGAAATAAGTTATTGGTTACTCTATTCAAATTCAAGTAGCTAACTAGTTATAGAGATTCTACGAGTAACCTGATTGTAAGCGGTTACCGCCGCCTATGGACGCTTGCAACACCAGGGGTATCACTCGCGCGTTGCCGATCCTGCAGGAATCTTTCCACACCCTTCTTGAAGAACTCCATGCTATACTCTACTCTCCAGGGAAAACCTCAACGGGGAGCTCATTCCACAGCCTGAGCGTTCGCGGAAGAAAAGAAAAGTATGGGGATGAATTCCCCGTCGATGGCGAGAGGTGCGGTGGTAGAAGGTGGAAGTGGGCATCATGTCGAACAATTCTGCAGAAAACTCCCCGTTATACATGCGGTAGAACACACACAGGGAGGCAAAGTGAAGAAAGTAGCAGATAACTGATTATGGGGTCACCATTGTTACACTATTCAAAATGACCGACCAAAAATAACAGCATTGGTAGAAGACAATCCAAATGAGTGGTGAAAAATTTAGCATTGAAGAATGAAGCAAGTGTCGTGATTGATGAGTAAGGAGGAGTCGAGAGAGTGTGATTTAGGAATTAAGTCACGCTCTAGTTTATGAAGGGCCAATGAATGAGCATAACGACAGAGAAGATGAGACTTCAATGAAGGGCGTATGTATTAGTAACATTGTCAGTACTGTTACCTCTTTATGGCTACGCTAACATTCAAAAAGACTTTTTTAATTTACGCTTTTGTACTTAAAAGAATATATATATCCTCACGCCTTCCCACAAGGGTTCCCGGAGGGGTAGGCAGAGGTGTATAGGTAATACCCACACACCCACTTTCCACCAGAGGTATATTAGGTGCCAACGTGACAGATGGCGAGTCTATCGCCGTTACTCAAGCACGACTATACATACGCCTTTGAATTTCTTCTCAGACGTATGCAGGTTTCCTCTCGATGTTTTCCTTCGCCGTAAAGCTCATGGTGTGACTAATCACTGTACTTATGTTCAGAAAAACTCATTGGTACAGTCGGGATTCGAACTTGCGACCTTTGCGTCGCAGGCAACTGCTCGAACCACTCGGCCACCACGGCTTGTTATAATAATATAATAGAATATAATAACGGAACATTCAAAATAAAGTTAAAAGACAATTAACAAGCATTACTTCATTAGCGTTGCATAAAATGCGGCCGTGATAACCTCTTAATGGAGCAGCCATTATGCTTAAATTAGATATAGGTACAATTAACGAAACAATTTGAAAACCAGTTTGATGTTAGGAACAATAGAAATGCGCTAATTGTGTCAATTAAATACTTGTGGGTTGATAACTTATTGATGATCATTCCATTATAACATTCCTTCAACATTACTTTAATAGTACTCGTATTCGTATTAAGAGAGGTAGGGCATAACGAGTTTCCCGTTCGAATTTGGAGCTGCCCGTTTGGTGCAGGACCTCCACCTTATAGAAGTCCGTGGCCAAATAACACAATTAATAAGGTTGTGTTCCTACGCGGTGAATAAGGTTTCCAGTAATGAGCTCCTTGGGGTGGGGGAGGATTGTTATATTGTGTTGACAGCAGAGGGAGGGATTATGCTGCCAACACAGTATAACTCTCCGAACACAGAGTAGCGACGCGCAAATGTTACTTCGGTATCGTGAGCCTAAATAGGTTGCGGTAACCGTTTTCCATCGGGTGGGCCGTATGATTGTTTGCCACTCTTGATCGTATTTAACAATCTTCAACTTCTTTTTGACCTGTTCATACAACGAAGTTAGTTACATCACGCATCCGGTTTGAAAACATCGTATTTTCCTTTGGAGTAACATTGACAATTCGAAGAGCGTACACGCGCCGACCTTCGCCTATTGAGGACATTAGTAGACGAAGGACAATAGGGCTGGCAAAAGAGGGATTGAACACGTACTATCACGAACCTCATATAATCTTTCAAAGTGAACTTATATGTCCATCGCTGTACAATCAATTGTGTTTGTCACCATCTGTTATGGTGACAAATGAAGCCCTACAGAGTAAACGTGAATATACCGAATAACATACTGTGGGTATCCTTACTAATATTATAAATGTGAATGTAAGTTTGTTTGTTACGCCTTCACGTAAAAAGTACTTAACCGATCATCTTAAAACTTTGTACACATATTCTTGGAGATGTTAGAAGTAACATATGATACGTGTAAAAATATGGGTATGTCGTAAAAATGATTTATTTTTGATTATGATTAACCTCCCAGCCAATACGAAAACAAAGGCTATGAAGACATCATTTAACCGGATATTTCTAACTCTTCATCATGTCGAACATCAGTAAACCATACACTTTCATAGAGACAATGAGGCAACCCTGCTCTAAAACAGGTTAAAAAAAAGTTGTAACAACCAGAGCCAAACGTTAAGCGACGTCCTTGACGCACCTTAATTCACTTCCAGTTAGATTTCCTTACAGGTTTTGCTATTAATCCTTATTATGTGGGCGTTATGGTATAAATTGCAACACACAACGATATACATAAAGTATGCGACACGGCATGTTTGGGACATTAGGAATTCATACCGGGATTGGCAGTTGGTTTTGAACTTAGCAGAAATTGTTAACTATTTGATAACAATACACACAATTTAGTATATTTATTATAGGATTGTATTAGATACTACTAGAGCCGCTTTCTAGCATGTCATGTCTGGTGATGCTAAATAGGAATTAATTGAAGCTTAAATAGATCAAAACCGCAAACAAAAATAGAACGCTAGTGGCGACATTTTCCTGCTGAGAACGTTCTAGAACTGAACTAGAATTATACCCGATTTAAATTAAAATAATTACTTATTATAACTTAAATAATCCGGCGAGCAGGTATGAAAAGACTGTGGACGAAGCGAAAGAGGTATATTTGGAAGAACAGGCGCTTTTCTCTTGATACCTCGTTCGGGACTCATACCCATCTGTACGTTAGGTAGAACTATTCTACCCAAAGTGAGACCTGATAATACTTGGTATTCACAAGATACAAACTTTAGTGAACAGGTAAAAATCTGTCTTCGGTGGAAAATTCTGCAGTACAGAATGCATTTTTTCAACTACAGAAAACTGGGTCGAAAGCCGTCCGAATATTTCGATATATGAGTCATTCAAACCAGCTTCAAAGTAATGCTATATATGTATAATACACAAGGCCAGGCATAGGCACCAATTAAAAGTCTGGCGCCACGATGTGGCCTCAAGCCCTACTAATATTAAAATGCAAAAGTTTGCGAGAATATTCAATGCAGCAACACAAGTTAGGAAGGACTAGGGTCGGCAACGCGCGAGTGATACCCTAGTATTGCCAGCGTCCATAGGCCGCGGTAACCGCTTACCATCAGGCGGACCGCATGCTTGTTTGCCACTCATGTGGTATAAAAAAAAATTGCCTAGATTAACACACATGATACGTTTTATTAAATAAAAAAACTAATGAAGTGAACTGGTGAATGTGGACGAAGCGAAAGAGGTATGTAAGTCTATGGAGAACTGGGACTCTTTACATTCTGTCTACCCCGTTAGGGACTGTGTTTTTTTTTTGCAATACTGTGCTTACACTAGCGATAAGTACGGCATTACTTATCGCTAGTGTAAATTTTTTATTTTTTATTTTAATTTTAATTACTAACTTAAATTGCTTAAATAGAGTTAGGGACTCAGTGGGATGATATGTAATAATAATAATAATAATAATATATCCTCACGCCTTCCCACAAGGGTCCCCGAAGGGGTAGGCAGTGGTGTAAAGGTAATACCACACACCCACTTTCCGCCAGAGGTATATTAGGTGCCAACGTGACAGATGGCGAGTCCAATCGCCGTTACTCAAGCACGACTATACATACGCCTTTGAATTTCTTCTCAGACGTATGCAGGTTTCCTCTCGATGTTTTCCTTCACCGTAAAGCTCGTGGTGTGACTATTTGTCTGTATGTGTAATGAAGTGAAATGTTACAAGTGCGAAACCACGGGGCATACCTACGTATATTTAACAAAGCTCTGAGGTGTGAAAGTCGATAATAAAAGTTTGCGTAACTTGGCAAACTTGAAATCACCATATCCTGGTCAAAAGTGGGCAACAGCTGATTTTATCGGTACTTTAAAATAGTATATACATGTACTTACAACTGGGCTGGACTTGGTTATCAGTTAATCATACACGAAAGGATAGTATGTGTTAAGAAATAGCCTTTACGTAATAACTTATCATATCATTACACGAGGATATACATAGTTTTGACCAGTATAAAGTTAGCTATATTCAAAACTTATTATATGTGCATACATACATTTTTAATGTATATATTTTTAAGTTTATTTATATATCGTTGGTAACTACGTGTATTGAGTCGCGCAAAATTTTAATTCATTGGTTATAATAATAATATAATATATCTTACCGCCTTCCCACAAGGGTCCCCGAAGGGGTAGCCAGAGGTGTATAGGTAATACACACACACCCACATTCTGCCAGAGAATTATTTAAGGTGCCAACGTGACAGATGGCGACTCCGTCGCCGTACTTAAGAACGACTAAGTACATACGTCTTTGAATTACTTCTCAAACGTAGGCAGGTTTCCTCTCAAATTCATTGGTAGTCTATTTAATGCACATTCTATGCAAGTAATCCAGTGTTTGCGCAAAAATTTTATTCAACTCCGTTCAGTCGATCTGGCGAGATTGAATTACGATCATCCTTACAAATTCCCAATTCACCGTTATATATCGATAATATTACATACATAATACAGTCTTGAGACACCCAAGTTCAGAAACTTACCGGTGCAATTGAAATTGAAATCAATTATATATACGAAAAGGGTGTAAATGATGTATCAAGCTTAAAGTCATTGCCGCGACCTATAATCCAAACGCCACGCCACGCGCATCGGTACAGGACCGGTTCCACCCGGGACTTAATTCTACCTTGGTGTCCACAATAAATATCAAATAATAATTTAAGGCTTTAGTTGAGGTAATTATAAGCAGATTTCTTTATAGAACATCGGCGCCAATTCTCTCTAGCTACTTTTGTAACCCAATTTCTCCATCCACATTCATTATGTCTTTTCATACATCTTCGCCGGTTTATCCATAGTAATCCTCGTATAAAATTCATACAAACTTCAAGAGTGAGTGTGTGACGGCAAGGAACTTACCTGGAAATTAAAAAAGACAAATTAAAACTAGCACGACATACATAGGAACTATTAAGAGATACAAAACTCAAGCTAAAAAAGAGTGATGCTGACTGAGTATATATTATACTAGCTGCGCCCGCGGATATACCCGCGTAGTAAAATGTTTATTACATGGGTAGATATTTTCCTTGCTAGTTATCCGGCTAACAATCTACCTCTGGCCAAACTTCATCCAATTCCGTTCAAAAGTTTTTGTTTAAAGGAGGAAACATCCTCTCAAACGCAATTGCGTGTTCAATTTTAGACAAATATTAATTAAGGATGACAGATAAACAATGCGAATGTGTGTGAGAGGAGTGGGGGTTACCACTGACTGCCAGGAAAACACATTTCTTCAAATGGAACATTAGATCTGAAGGTTCAATCATGGTGTCTTGGTGAAAGAGAGAGTGTCTATAACATAGATATTAGATGCACCGAGAATGCACATGCCACGCGTACGTGTCGTGTACACAATGGATGGGAACGAGACGAGCACGTAACGCGCAAGTGACATCATCGCATTCACTCAATACAATAGATATTATCAATAGGAAGCTGATGGAAGGTCGCCTTTCCTTAGTAAAACGACGTGACAACCTCCTGGTCATAAGCCGAAGAATTCTATTCATGTTAGATTCATACTCCACAAACATACAGTTAGACAGTTACATAAATTACAACTGCTCAACTAATAAAAACGCGCATATCAGTATTTCTTGACATCGCCATGCCTCAATTAGTGGTTAGAGTAGTAGCCTGCGACACAAAGATTGTAAGTTCGAATCCTGACTGTACCAATAAGTTTTTCTGAACTTAAGAACAGTCAGTAGTTACACCACGAGCTTTACGGTGAAAGAAAACATCGAGAAAAACCTGCATACGTCTGAGAAGAAATTCGAAGGCGTATATATAGTCGCGCTTGAGTAACGGCGACGGACTCGCCATCTGTCACGTTGGCACCTAAAATATATCTCTGGCGGAAAGTGAGTGTGTGGGTTCTACCTATACACCTATGCCTACCCCTTCGGGAACCCTTATGGGAAGGCGTGAGGATATATATCTATGTAGGGTATTTCGATTGACCTATGATTAATTTTCAATTAATCCAGGAATCCATTTTGTGCAAATTGCCCTACTCAGTCATATCAAAACCGTTGAATGTTTCTTGAAAGCGAAGGTTCCAGTCCGTACTAGTCAAAGGGCCAGCCATCAACGATCAAACACCCGCCGTGGCTCGGACAGAATTTTAATTGCTTAACAATGGACCTCTTTCACACCGTGACAGCATTCTCAAGTACCGTTACGGGTTATTACGGCACCGAGTTGTTACACGGTGTCCTGTCTTGTTCGACCAGATGGCATTTACGTCGACCCACTTCTCGAAGGTCCAAGACCGGCCCGGCGCGCCATGTAAGGCATTGCAGGGTTACGCAAATCGGGTGATTCTGTGCGCGATCCAGCTGTGCGCACGCGAAATTGAGATGACGAAGTTGATATAATTGCGGTACCTATTTATGTAATCATTTGTAAAAATCCACTAAAGCTGCTGTTAAGACGGCTCGATGGAGCACCATAGAGTACTAAAAGTTTGCTCCATCGAGTACTAAAAGTTTGAACTTGAGTAAACTACAACATAAGCTTAACAATGAACGAAAACATCGCGAAGGAACCTGCATTTGTTTCAGTTGAAACTCAAAAACAGCAATAGACTCGCCATCTGTCTGTTGTTCTTGCTTCACGTCTGCCTACCACGGTGAGATGGCATGATGAAGACATTTAAATGTATCGCCTATCAACAAGAGAAATTAAGCTTGAAACGATTTAATGACATTATGTGAAGAATGTGAAGTATGTGAAGATCATTGTGGCAATCCCTTTTGGAATTGAGCACCTACATATTACCAATGCACACTTAGTTAAAAGCACATAATTGCATTTTTCACTCAGTGTAAACACGTTAGAAAAATTCACGTTTTTCTTTAACTAGCAATGTATGTAAATAGTTACAAATACGTAGAAAACGTTAATTAATCCATTTGCTAAGTTAATTAAATAAGCCAGATCGGTAAACCGCGGAATGTCACACACAAGGAGACATTTAGCCTGGTATCAATAGCAGACCATGACACCGAGAGAAAAAAAGCTTTTGAATGTGAGCGTTGATTGCGCACCAAAAGCGATTCAAGCAACGCCATGTGCAACCAAAGTGCAGGTTTCCCAACACTGGTACAGAATGGCATATGGCGGCTAAATCGCTACCAAATACGGCATGAACATATGGACAGTCGTCATGAATCGACCTGATGGATAGGTCTATACGAGCTAGCCACGAGATATACGAGTGTCGTGTCTCTACCATTTATGGCATTACTGAGAATGTTTGTGAAAGTCCATTTGGTGCCCGAGTACAATAGTTGCCAAATTAGTTAGTTATCGCAATAAATTGCATGTACTTAGATATTCGTCTAGTCACGTTCGCGAAATGTCCCATTAGTTCCCTATTGAGGGTTAAGCCATGCCTCGCAATACGATGCTACGTGAGGCCCGCGGTTTTAATGGTAAAATTATTCTCTGGTATTAACATGATGATATATAACCTAATAAAATCCGCGGTGGCAGAGTGGTTCGAGTAGTTGCCGAATCCCGAATGTACCAATGAGTTTTTCAAACTTAAGTACAGTAATTAGTCACACCACGCGCTTCACGGTGAAGGAAAACAACGAGAGGAAACGTGGATACGTTTGAGAAGCAGTTCAGCGTCTGTATAGTCGTGCTTGAGTAACGGCGATGGACTCGCCGTTTGTCACGTTGGCACCTATAAAATCAATCTCTGGCAGAAAGTGGGTGTGTGGGTATTACCTACACACCTCTTCTTCCCCCTTCGGGGACCCCTATGGTAAGGCATGAGGAAATATTATTATATATAACCTATAGTCTTCCTCAATAAAGGTGCTATCTAATGCAACCAGATTTTAATTGAACTGGGTTCCTTATACTATGACTTTATATAATATTAATAATAGTAATTATATATGTACTATCTACTAGGGTCTGCATACATTATTACGACACCAAGTATAGTTTTCGCGCACGGAGTATGCAACGAGAGTAGTAGAGTGCCATTTATCTCCAGACTTAGATTATTATTCTCATTCATCAGCCTCTCTTAAGACGCTCATCGAAACATTGGAAACCTTTCGAAGTTTCGAATAACCTTGCCGGTCCATACCTATGTCGCCATCAATTTTCTAAAACCTTTGTGTTAGCATTATAAAATCTGTAGGACAGTGATTCGTCACCCACTTTACGTTAAACAAAGCTCAGTCTTGCATCACGTGAACGCCGAAAGCAATAAAACGTTTAATTAGTGACGTCGCCAAAGAATTTTGCCGAGAGACAAGAATTGATTATGCAAATGTAGTTACCACGATAAAGAGCCCTGTTGCGATCAACAATAAGACACACAATCGCACACACGGCGCCGATAATGGTCGTCAGGTCAAGATACTGATGAGCATGTGCTTTGTTATGGAGCCAGCCTCCCGCGTCGATGCATAATTTGCATTCAGTATAGGTATATATATCAATTGAATACGTTACAATCAACCTTCTAATATTATAAACGGGATAGTGAAGTGACACAAGGGACCCTTATGGGAAGACGTGAGGATTTGAATAAAATTTCGCACAGACAGAACGCATACATATATGTGTTCGGGCAGTTGCATGCAATACAAATATTTTTCTGAACTTAAGTTCAGTGATTAGTCACACCACGAGCTTTACGGTGAAGGTAAACATCGAGAGGAAGCCTGCATGCGTGTGAGAAGCAATTCAAAGGCGTATGTATAGTCGTGCTGGAGTAACGGCGATGGACTCGCCATCTGTCACGTTAGCACTATATATACATATATTTGAATTATTCCTAGTTTAATTCAATGAAAGCGGGTGGAACCGCAGGCTGCTGACAGTAGGTACTTACATTACTTATATTTTATAATCACACGAACGCTATTAATAGACGAGTGTAATGAATCACGCTTCCATATTTGTATGATGCTCGATACGGGTCTGCTAGTTTCTAGTGAACTTTGAACTCATAGAGGTAGAGTTTCCAATAACGCATAACAGATGCATTACCGATTTCCGGCTATTCTTGTACGAGTATCATAACTGTGCTTGAGGTAAATGTATAACAGAGAGGCTAGATATATATTATTAATCTGTGATAAAGCAAGTGTGTGCAAAAAGAGGCAGAGGAAGACCACGTTCCAACTACCTGGATCAAATCGATCGGACGCTCAAGGACGGGAACGTCAAGAGTACTCGAAACCGACGACCATGTATGAAGAGACTGATGAATGTGGACGAAGCGAAAGTGATATGCAAGTCTAGAGAGAACTGGCGCTCTATACTCTCTGCCTACCCCGTTAGGGACTTGGCGTGATGACATGTATGTGAAAAAGGTGAAAGTAATTTGAAATGTGCTGTATAAATACGAAATACCATTATAGATAATGCCATCCACGAAAACGCGGCCCACTATTCTTTCTCATAATTAGTCGTGTTGGCATGTGTGCAAGTGGTTGTATGGGTATTACCTATACACCTCTGCCTACCCCTTCGGGGACCCTAGTGGGAAGGCGTGAGGTATGAATGCAACCATCCACTCGGTTTTGGCACATTTTTGAAGTGTGAAACTTTGTGTGTGAAGCTTTTGGGACTTACAAGACAACATAAAATTAAACTAAATTAATTGTAACTCGTTCACATAAGATAATTCTCTCAACAGGCCGACGTGCTAAGTCACGCGTGTCAACTATTGAATAAAAGTACGAAAGTAATTGCCAACTAGAACGGCCATTACCATATTTTAGCCAAATTACTTGATACAAAATAAATATACATATTCTTCATTAACTTCCAACCAAAATAACGTATTTCGCACCCATCTCCTCGCTATAGAATACATTATCGTTGTGTATACAAGGACAGGCTGTTGGCAAACCCCAATGCTCTTTAGGCTTCAGGAAAATTCCTTTAATGCTCCCTGTTTACGACTTGCCGTCTAGACGTCTAGGCTAGAATCCTCGGGCAAGGCATCGTATATTTTTATATACACTGATATTACTACCATATGAGATATTATATCTTATATCGAAGACTTTGATGTAGAAATACTTCGATAGTCCACGAAGACAATAGCCTGGTCTGGTCAGTGATCCTGGCTGCGAAACTTGTGTTCGCGGGTTCGATTACCGCTGAAGGCAGATATTTGTGTGATGAATACAAAGATTTTTATGCACCTTAGTCTTGGATGTCCTATGTATATATATATATATATATATATATATATATATATATATATACATATATGTATATCTATCTATTTAAAATTATTTCACATTTAATCGTGCTATATCGGTAAATGGGCAAATTCTAGAGCAAGTGAATTAATTTGTATATCTTGGAAGCATGTTCACACGAGATGGAAAGTATGAAAAAGATATTGAAAGAAGGATAACTGCCGGAAATAAGGTGAATGGAGCCATGTCGGCGTTGATGGGCAGTAAAAGTCTGAGCAAGAATGCTCGAGTTGCTGTCCACAACGCGATATTGGTACCTACCTTATTGTATGGCAACGAATCCTGGGTATGTCAGAGGAAGTATGAAAATAGCTTGAATGCAGTCGAGATGCGATCTCTTCGAAAAATGTGCGGCGTAACGATATTAGATCGAATCCGCAATGAAGAGATTCGCAAATCAACTGGCGTGAATGAGGGCGTGATTGTAAAGATGAAGAAAGGCATGTTACGTTGGTTTGGACACATAGAAAGGATGAGTGAATAAAGATTGACGAAACAGATATACAAAGCAAAAGTGTGTGCAAGAAGAGGCAGAGGAAGGCCACGTTCCAACTACCTGGATCAAATCGATCGGACTCTCAAGGACGGGAACGTTGAGAGTACTCGAAACCGACGAGCATGTATGAAGAGACTGATGAATGTGGACGAAGCGAAAGAGGTATGTAAGTCTAGAGAGAACTGGCGCTCTATACTCTCTGCCTACCCCGCTTAGGGACTTGGCGTGATGATATGTATGTATGTATTATTTACCTTGCATACTGTAAAGTATGCAAGGGGAGCGGATTATTAAATTTGACGCGACGAAAACCGCGAGGCACAACTAGTCTTCAATATAGCTCGTTTATTTGGTAATTACATTCCTGTTCGCCGCCCATGTTCGATCCGTGACATGTTTGAACGGCGGCTGAATCGATTATAATGCAAATATTACACACTAGCCTCCATATGTGGCCTTCCTGAAGCGTGAACCACGATCGAGCCTACATACATGTCTGTAGTTTTTAATGTGAATAATTAAAGTACCAAGTACTATAAGTGCCGTGGTGGCAAAGTGATTCGAGTAGTCAGCAGGTTTGTGAAGGCATTCCTTCCCTCAATTTTACACTTTTTTTCATGCTTTTTCCCGGAATCGGTATCACATTAATCAACTTACTTTGAAAATGTAAGCTAAAAGAAATACTATTATTCGTCTCAAGAAAAAAAATGTCGCTCTTGAGAAACAGCGATCCAACTCGACATCTGTCACGGTTGATATCTGTCAATACATCCGGCGAAGAGTTGAGTCTGTTCTCTACCCCTTCGGGAGCTATTGTGAGTGATAATATAACACAACCGCCATTATTATACTTGCCAAACAACGTCAGAAAAACTAATTTAGTTCCAAATGTATCCAAACAACAGATTCAGTCATACGAGCAAATAGAACATTTAGCGTCACAGTCTTTTTACGTGTTTTTTAGAGCTGCCGTGGTCTATTGGTTCGAGTACAGTCATTAATCACACTTCAAGCTTTACGGTGAAGGAAAACGTCACGGGAAAGCTCGTGTTTTGACTAATCACTGTACTTAGTACGGGATAAAAATCATAGTTCATCAGTTTCTCATCCAAGTTATGGATAGTTTATACAATTTAACACAAGACTAGATGCTACTTTTAAATTTCATTTAAATTGAAACCTCTTCTTTACTCTGCTCCTATAGGTTGTAATGGCATGGCTTAAAATATCACCACATTTACACAGACAAAAAGAGTAAAGAATAATTTAGAAATATATTTGCTTCAAAATATGTGTACAAAAAACACCAACGATACTACAGTAGGCTGTATCAAGTTGCGCGAGATGCCGAGATGCCCACGATCAAAAATTTTGGGACGACGACGTCGTCACCACACATTCAATTATTTTGGGTGACCGCAACGCTCTGATAACTAAAAGAAATTTTTACTTTATATGATTCAAAGTAAGTACTTACTGTATTCTGGAAACAGAATCTCACACAAACGGTAAACTTCCAAACCGAACGATTGATAAGATAATTGATATTAACACTTACCTTGATTAATATGTAAGATACTTGATGTACATACGTTTTGGACTAAACGTGATAACATAACCACTGAGACCAACCAAACAAGATTCTAAATTCTCAATTGTTTTTCCTAAATAGGAATCAGCAATTTAACCATAATATGACAGTCGTAGCCGGAGTTTAAACTTTCATGAACCCAGCTATGCCCCTGGTGGGGCCGCACCCCGTAATAACCTAAAAGGGGTTGCGATACTAGGGGGCGGGAGTAAGTACTAGACTGAGGCAGACATGCTGCAGTAATAGTCCTAACTCCGAATGTGCTGTTTTATAAAATATCATTTCGATTTAGAATAAATAATTTCGTGTAAAGGTAGATGAAATATTGTTAAAACGATTAAAGGACTGAAAGACATATACAAAGATGCGGGTTCAGAAACGAACAACGATAAAGAAAAATTAGTAAAATTGGCAAGTGTTTAATTTTCATTAATAATTCATTGTTACCCCCGTGTGGGACTCGGCGTGATTATATGTACATACATATATATTTACATATGTATTATAAATTTACAAGGGAATTCTTTAAGGCACAGGAATCGTGTATGTATTGCAATCGTATATCGACATTGCTGTGCGATCGAAGCTACTCGTAAGGATCGCTTGAAGCTAAGCTGAGTTAGTTCTATTTTAGATGCCCCACGCGGATCGTGCCGATAAATATGCAATGAATGTGCAATATTTTAACTGTTTGTAGGTTCGTGAGTACCTATTCTGAAATAATCCGAGTACTCGGAATTTAATCTACGTAGATACAAGTCCTTTGGCAGGTACGATGACTTGGAGCTCGAGATCGACCCTTATTATAAATGTACATGTCTAATGGCGTTATCTATCGAATGCTGAAATAAATTAATTGGAAAGTAAAAGAGATACCTACAATAATAAGAAACAGTAATTGAACACAAAGAAAATTGGTGACACAGCTTAACGAAGCCATCGACCCGAAGTCTGATAAATGCCTACTTTGTTAATTTAGTTAACGATAAAAGTAAATTAAATATTGGCAGGTCGTCAGGGCCTAAATTAGGTAAATGTTCGTATATGTATACCAATGTTTGTGTGTGTATGTTTGTACTAGTTATCGGCAGTAAACGTGTCTTACTGCGATATTACCAGTAACTCCACAGCCGGATATAAACTTGGCAACAAACTCGTAAACAACAAAGCTCATTGACGTTTTTGTTTTATGGCTCGCTGAAAAAATCACCTCAATACCGGGAAACGGGTTATCTCTACAACAATCGGGCTTTGAATAAAAAATAGAAAGACAAAAAGCTCTCGAGAGTGAAAAGGACTAACCGTCCAAGTTCATCGCAAGTACCAGGATGTCAGAACATTGGTGGAGGTTGAACGTAGCGTACATATTATTCGCGTGGGCCGTCCCTCCCTCGGCCCCGCCGCCGGGTCAACGACTGCTACGGCCGTTTCGGCCGGCGGCGCGCCTCACCTTGACATTCATCTCGATCACGACGCTTTGGCCAAACGTTTGGATTAACTCGAACAACTTTCAAATAGCACTCTAAAAGATACCCCTCCACTATATCAGCCGCCTACTCAATTTAGTCGTATAAAGAAGGCTCGCGTCAAATGATGAGAAACACCTCCGTATTATTATGCAGGCCTAGTACATGGAGTTCATTCTAATGAACAAATATAAATTAAAGCTATTGCGAATGCCATTTTTGTTGTTAGCTAAATTTTAGTGTTCATATTGGACTAGCATTGATGTTAGTGCTATGAATCTGAACAAAAAACCCATTTGCATAAATACTAAGCATTCAACAATGGACGGAATTATAATATGAAGAAGGAATCTTTGAAACTCCATTTGTTTTAGGGTTATATCGCCGAATAATCCAACTGTCGGAGGCACTCGCAGGTCAATGCACCCCCTACCATGTATGAGCGATTATTTCGCACATGCTTGTGTAGTATTTCATAAAACGCGACTTGTTTGACTCATGCGAATGTATATTTTGACAATGGACGTGGTAGTGTACCATAATTGTTACCTACTATGAATAAGGAATCATTAATTAAGACTATCATATTGAGTAATAATAGGAGAACATTTAATGTAATGTAACAGATATTTGGTAAATAGTAAGTGCTAATGTGACAGGGGGACACGCCATCTGTCACGTTGGCTCCTAACATATATCTCCGGTGAAAAGTGGGTGTATTACCTACACACTTGTGGAACCCTTTAGGGAAGACGTGAAGATATATACAGGTCGAAGTTTTATATCCAAATCAGTAAGAACATTATACTCTGAGAATACGGCAGAATAATAATTATTTAAAAAAATTAATACTCATGGTACGGAACATATATATCCTCACGCCTTCCCACAAGGGTCCCCGAAGGGGTAGGCAGAGGTGTATAGGTAATACCCACACACCCACTTTCCGCCAGAGGTATATTAGGTGCCAACGTGACAGATGGCGAGTGCATCGCCGTTACTCAAGCACGACTATACATACGCCTTTGAATTTCTTCTCAGACGTATGCGGTTTCCTCTCGATGTTTTCCTTCACCGTAAAGCTCGTGGTGTGACTAATCACTGTACTTAAGTTCAGAAAAACTCATTGGTACAGTCGGGATACGAACTTGCGACCTTTGCGTCGCAGGCAACTGCTCGAACCACTCGGCCACCACGGCTCTATGGTACGGAACAATGTCGACCTAATTATATTCGGCTTACGGAAAATTTGCAATTTCAATAAAACCAGTCCTGACTGACATTGCGGTGACATTCCAGCTGATAAGCGTTTAAGCGTGGCCTCAAATAATAATGGAAAATTCAATTTTGCATAGGCAAGGCAGTTCTAGGCAAAGGCACCGAGTAGAGTAACTAAATACTCATAGGTAAGCAAAGATATTCAAACACTAGATAATTTACATACATACATACATATCATCACGCCAAGTCCCTAACGGGGTAGGCAGAGAGTATAGAGCGCCAGTTCTCTCTAGACTTACATACCTCTTTCGCTACGTCCACATTCATCAGTCTCTTCATACATGCTCGTCGGTTTCGAGTACTCTTAACGTTCCCGTCCTTCAGAGTCCGATCTATTTGATCCAGGTAGTTGGAACGTGGCCTTCCTCTGCCTCTTCTTGCACATACTTTTGCTTTGTATATCTGTTTCGTCAACTAACGTCAACTAGATAATTTATTTTGATCGGTTTATAAACTAAAGTGCTTAATGAGATATTATGACGACAAAGCCTTGGTACGGAACGTGAAGAATGGCTACATGGTATCCTTTTTAATTTACTCTTTATTCTCCATTATTCCTAGGCGTAAGTATTAATAGAAGTAAGGTAGCTTTGCTACACATCTTAATCTTAACATATATAAATCACGTGTCATGTTGTTTGTCCGCTATAGACTCCTAAACTACTGAACCGATTTCAATCAAATTTGCACACCGTGTGCAGTTTGATCCAACTTGAAAGATAAGATAGCTTACATCACAATTGAACCCGATAGGTGGCGCTGCAATCGTGTTTCAGGAAGTTTTACTTTTTCACTCGGGCGAAGCTGGGCGGAACAGCTAGTATTGTATAGTAATGTAAATTGGCGAGCATATTTAATGAACATATGAATGTGGATTAAGGGAAAACGGTCTGCAAGTCTAGAGAGATGTGCTCTACACTCAGCCCTGTGAGGGACTCGGTATGGTGTTACATACGAGTACAAACATTTAGTATTGCAAACATCAACAAGCGGCGGTAACCGCTGACAAATATTACAGTACGGGTTTGCCTTTGTGGTGTTAAAAAAATATAATGAAGTATATGTGTCTTCAAGTTGAAGACAGGACATGCGCAACATCGCCTTGCCTACTTAAAAAACGTCGTAAGCACCCACCAAGTACGAAGTCATGTTCGTGTGGTACTCCACCATAAGCGTCGTCAGTTAATCAATGTTCGCAATGTTAATGGGCCGTGAAATCCTTTGATTTACATAACAAAGGAACGGTTACACTTTAGCTTGCGGGCGGTCAACGGACGCGATTCGTTTATTTCGTGGTAATATGGTATACACACACATCTTCAACATTGGTAAAACGTTGGAGTCAATCTTTAGATTCGACAGGCACTTGCCCCCTTTCGTTCACAAATCAAATTCCCTAACTACAGAGAAATGGATGACTATTGTTGGGAGTCGGTAAGACCTAGATGAATAGCCTGAACAAATGATAACCAGGACCAATGTCTTATTGTGCTCTTAAATGCATTAAATGAATCAGTGAGTTATCAAAAATCACCCATTCAATCAAGAAGGTTTTTGTGCCTCGTATCAGCAGTTCCATTGACGATGCTATGCAGTGACTATTTATCCACCAGGAATCAAACATTTGAAATAATTAATGAATATAACGATCAAATATACATAGCGACACGCTGAGGCCCTCACGGACTAGCCGACTGTACCAATGAGTTTTTCTGAACTTAAGTACAGTGATTAGTCACACCACGAGCTTTACAGTGAAGGAAAACATCACAGGAAACCTGCATACGTCTGAGAAGAAATTCATTGGCGTATGTATAGTCGTGCTTGAGTAACGGCGATGGACTCGCCATCTGTCACGTTGGCACCTAATATACCTCTGGCGGAAAGTGGGTGTGTGGGTATTACTTATACACCTCTGCTTACCCCTTCGGGGACCCTTGTGGGAAGGCGTGAGGATATTATTATTATTATTTCACTTCATCCACATTCATAAATCGCTTCATATACCTTTGCCCACCGGTTTCGAGTACTCTTGACATCAAGATCAAGTATTGTATATTGGTATACAATTTTTTTTTTATAAATCTAGGCCCAGAATATAAATGGCATCTTTACAAATCGTAAGTAGATATTGCAATGTTAATCATGGCCATTATTTTGACTGATACCTACTCTCACAGTTCACTTACAAAACCTTCCCATGCCACAAAAGCAATTAACCAAAGAAATTACTATGACACACCTACATCATAATACCCTTCAACACAGCATGAAGGAACAGTCAGATTATTGTTATCAGATAAGATTAGAGTCATATCTAAAAATTACATACAGTGAGGTGGCTTGAAGAGAGAATATTCAATGTTGTGAGTTTATTAAAAGGAAATGATAGTGGATTGTGGACCTTAGTGGAATGATTATAACAATTTGAAGACTTTTAAAAATCTATATATATACCCTCCAGGATATCCGCTCACTTACACTACTGCATGAATTTTTGTGTTGCTGGGATGATTATGGTTTCCAGTTCCCTATAAGTGAGGACATTTCTGTCTACAGGGTAGAAATTATAACTGGCTGTATACTGGTTAAACACAAAAAAACTTAATGACCTCCCTGATAAAGTATTACATACTCATATGCCTATTAATGGAACAATCACAAAAGGCCTGTTGTGCCCAAGTTCTCTTCAACTATTTATTCTCTTAGCACTATCAAGGGATCAATGTTGGCATTTCAAAAAATATATTTGAATGGTATATAATGAACCACAAATTGCTTGGTAAAATTAACAGTAATTGTATGTATCAATAAATTGAAACAAGTTTATGGAACAAGCACACACATGTCCAGCATTTGATAATAGGCAAACATTTTTATCATTAAGTATGTACTTGGTAGTTACTTAGTGAACAACTTTTAGTTGGCTTTATATATAAGGCGCTCTATACTCTCTGCTTGGCATGATGATATGTATGTATCCTTACTAATATTATAAATGTGAATGTAAGTTTGTTTGTTACACTATCACGTCAAACTACTTAACCAATCATCATGAAACTGTGTACACATATTCTTGGAGGTATTAGAAGTAACATAGGATACTTTTAATAGATTTTTTTTTTCCAAAGATAAAAAAGTCAGGCCGACGAAGTCGCGGGTACAGCTAGTGTATATATAAAAAAGGGTTTGATGATAAATACATACATATACATATCATCATGCTGAGTCCCTAACAGGGTAGGCAGAGTATAGAGTGCTGCGAGTGATGATAAATGATTAGATGAAAGGACTCAAAGAGCTGGGAAGAGGTATAAAAACCTTGTTTATCCTGGATGGATATATCCGTAGGTGCAAAAGTGAGAGATGCCCTGTCTCCATCTCAGAAGCATAAAGCAACATATCATATGATTTCTTGATGAATGTAAAGAGTACTCAAAACCAGGGAGCATGTGCTGAAGAGTCAATGGGTGTGGACGAAACGAAAAGGTGTGAAGTTTGTTATAATTTAAACACTGATTAGCTATCATATAATAAAAATAGGAATCCTCATATATTTACCTACCAAATGTTAAAATTCAAGAGCTGCATTTTCAGGGTAGATATTAATGTTAAAATATTAATATGATATAATTTTATACCTATTTACATTTAAGTTTACAATTATGCATGAAGTACCCATGTTATTGACTGTAATTGAGTTAAAATAAACAATTAATTTAGATTATCCTTGATGGTACTGTATTGTTTATTAGTTCAACATTGTGAGGATATTAGTTTTGACTCTGAATTGTCCTGCAAGGTATCCTGAATATAGTTTGTTATAATATAATATCACACCCACTTTCCGCCAGAGGTATATTAGGTGCCAACGTGACAGATGGCGAGTCCATCGCCGTTACTCAAGCACGACTATACATACGCCTTTGAATTTCTTCTCAGACGTATGCAGGTTTCTCTCGATGTTTTCCTTCACCGTTCAGCTCGTGGTGTGACTAATCACTGTACTTAAGTTCAGAAAAACTCATTGGTACAGTCGGGATTCGAACTTGCGACCTTTGCGTCGCAGGCAACTGCTCGAACCACTCGGCCACCACGGCTTCTTATATAGTTTGTTTCATTTCAAAATAACATGTAGGTACACATATTTATTTATTTATTTAACATCAAAACTTACATCTATCTTCACAGTACAGGACCAATACAATAGAGAAGCAAATATTTTTATGTGACCATATAGCATGTATGTATATAGTATTGTGTACTTAGGTATGTATTACAGATTAGACACTGAAGAATGTGATCATCAAGAGTAGCGTACAATTGTATATGAAGTGACTGATGAATGGGATAAGGCAAAAGAGATCTAAAGTCTTGAGAGAATGGGGGCCATACTCTCTGTCTTCCTCTTTAGTGACTCAGCAAGGTGATATGTATGTATGTATCAGTTTTAATCTGGATTTTGAAGGGAAATTTTAAAATGTATTTCACAAAAATAGAATAACTAAGGATTCAAAACCACCCTTCATTGAAGTTCTTTGTTAGAACCTCCATAAAGAATGCATAAATTACTAAAGATTGCTAAGCTGTTGGAACATTAAATTCACATAAAACTTATTAGTTTACCAAAAAACCTTTTTACCTTTTTACTGTATGACTTCATATTAGTAATGTATGAATCATTAGCCTTCACATTCCTAAGATTGTGGCTTGTAACTCTTATGAGGGACTGAAAGATAATTTTAGTGCCTAATAACATTATATATATCTTTACACCTTTCAATGAGGGACCCCAAAGGGATATACAGTGGGTAGTACCCAAAACCCCACTTACTGCCAGAGAAATATTATAGATTCTAACAGGACAAATGGTGAGTCCATCTCCATTACTCAATCACTACTATACATATTATGCTTTTGAATTTCTTTCCAAACATATGCAGGTTTTCTCCCCATGTTTGTCTTCACTGTAAAGCTCATGGTGTGACTAATAACTGTACTTAAGTTCAGAAAAACTCATTGGTACAGTTGGGATTCAAACTTGCAATCTTTGTGTTGCAGGCAACTGTTCAAACCACTTAGCCAACATGGCTTTAAGTACAACACAACATAAGTCAGTACATATATTTTGCAGCATTATATAGATAAATTATGTACTGGTTGATAGAACAACTTTTTGTTGGATAGAAATGTGGATGACATGACATAGGTTTGTAAGTCTAGAGAACTGGCACTTTACTTGTTGCCTACTCCATGAGGGACTTTGTGCGACATCTTTTAAATATACATTGTAAATTAGAGGAAATTAAAGGTGTTTTCCTACTTTAAGAATCAGGTCTTTGGACCTGAAGCTCAGGTAGGAGTGATGAGGTAAATAGATTGTGATAGAGATGTTCAGCTTCATAAAAAAAATTGTTATTCTGAGAAGGGCTCTAGTTTTAGCTAAAAGAACAGCTATCAATTTAACAAACTGATGGCTTAGCAGTATGTTAGGCAGTAGTAAATATAATTATGCTTACATAGATCAGCCCTGAGTAGTATCTGTCCTTGATGTTATGCAGTACAGAGGCTTCGTTGAGGCACGTGAGCTCTGCCATATCCTCGACTTTGTCAAACTTGGGAGGGTTCATCTTTTGGATATCATCTATCGGCACCAGCATCCTCTTCCCCGATTCCGCGATTTCCACCTCCACCTCATCACCCCGCTCTCCCTTGATCCCGGCCGCAACGAATCCTTGTGTCTCGTGAGGCACCCATACCAAACGCTTCTGTGTCCATTCTGCCTGAGTCGCTGGGTCGTTAAAACTGTTCCTATCTACAGAGAGATACCGGAGCTCCGGGTCGTTCCTGTCCATGTCCACCATCGCGCCGCCCAATCACGCCGCGCGGCCCGACTTACGATAACTCCACACCGGCACTGAATACATCAAACGGTCGCTAAGACCGACACTGCACCTCACAACACACGGTTTAAATTATTCTCACACCGCGTTGCTTATCCCGGTTGCCGAGCCTTAACCGCGCACGGTGCTCTGCCTACACGAACAAAATGACGATTGGTAACTGAGACAGACTACTGCCTGCTGGCTGGGTGACTGACAGAACGACGACGGTTACGGACGAGTAGGAGGGATGAACCGGTCGACGCCCGAATTCACGTTGAGTAACCGAAGTTGAAATCAGATTAAATATAATCAAAAGTAGTAAGTACTTCGAGACTTATATTACAACACTATTATTGTACATTATGTATTTATATTCACAACGCAAATCACAATGAAAAAGTCAGTTTTTTATGTGAAAACTTCGAAATGTGTGTCTCGCCGACACTTCTTTCTTGTTGTAAAGTTTGTTTTATTTTACATCTCAAAATTGTAAAACCGTCAAATTTGCGAAAATGATTCGCTGTTAGTCCTATTTTCCAAGAAAGGCCGACGGTAACCAATAGAAATAATGTATTGCTCTTATTTTTTTACAAAGAAGAACAAGGACAAGATTTTAGGTAGTCTATGGTCCGTCCATGCGCTTACTCGTTTCAATGTTGCCATTTTAACCCACAGCTGTTCTTGATTTCAGAAAGAAAAAAAAACAGAAAAAGAAAAGCTTTATGCCTAGTAATTTGCTCAGATCAGATAGACTTGAAATACACTACTTATATGTTAATTTATAATTGAAAGTTTTTTGCTAGGTGTAGTTGGCACGTTATTTAAATTTACTTGTCAGTTGCATTTAATCAGCCAGCAGCGTAAAATTTGGCACAAAAAAATATTACATATCATTATACCGAGTCCCTAACAGGTTAAACAGAGAGAGTAGAGCGCTAGTTCTCTCTAAACCCACATATATCTTTCGCTTCCTCCACATTCATCTCAGTCTCTACATACATGCTCTCTGAGCGACTAATCAATTTGCTCTAGGTAATTGGAACGTTGTCTTCCTCTTTCTTTTTTGTGTTACTTTGCACTTTAATATCGCCTAAAATTCATATTGTGCAATTTAAGTCTGGAACTCTCATTAATAAACATAAAAACATTTCTATTACATCATTAATAACAATGTAACAAAGTTAATTATCCAACAATATTAGACATAACTTGATAATTATTAATTTAGCAGAAATGATTTTAGGACTAATGAAGCACAGAAAGGCAATTACAAATAAATCCTTACATTGGAAGATGACAAATCTATAGGAGGCGCGTTCATTCGAACGTCGTGAGTTACGAAAATTTAAGATTAAATAAAGAACCTAGATAAGCATATGAATTTGAGTGGAAGATGAGATGTTAAGGAATAAATTAAACCTAGACACAACGAGTCGGAGAATTGAAGAAGAGAATAATTATTGATAGTAACAGATTGCTTGCAATACACAAGGATCAATTAGCTTCTTCGTATCTTTCTATCAACTTCAGTGTTACTCAAAGGTGTATCAATACCCACGTTTAACATAGACATATTTATCTAGGCGTATTCATGGTTTTAGGTAGAAAAAACGTATAATTAAATGTTAGAAGTAAAACTTACATAGATAAGATCGGAGTAGTATCTATCCTTGATGTTGTGCAACACCGACGCTTGGTTGAGAAATGTTAGTTCCACCATATTCCCAATTTTGTCAAACTTTGGGGGATTCATCCTTTGGATTTCTTCTTGCAGTACCACTACCCTCTTTCCTGTATCTGCGATCTCCACCTCAACTTCATTACCCCGCTCATCTTTGATCCCAGCTGCCACGTAGGAAAGTGTTTCATGTGGCACCCATACTAAGCGCTTTTGTGCCCATTCCGCCTGAGCTGTCGGATCATAAGCCTTCTTTCTATCTACCAAGAGGTACCGAAAGTCCGGGTCGTTGATATCCATATCTGCTTTTGTTCCACTTGATTACAGCTCACTGTCTAAAATGCACAACTACACTAAATTCAACACTTTCAACAACACAATTTTTTAATTAGTCTACCTCTGCGGTGGTCGTTGGTTAGCTACTGCCGTGCTTTTGCCGTTTATGAGCTATTAAGTAGGTAAGTACAAAATGATGATTGCAATTATCTAATAGACATTTAACGTTGATGGCTACGGGAGGAAAGCAGGTACTTAATGTATTAACGTCACAAGCTAGGCTTTGTAAGTGTTAAGTTAATAACGTACACCTCTAGATGCCAACATGTTGCACACATGTGATGTAGCGTATTCTTTTAAATCCACTCCCGGTTGGAAACAGCGTTCTAGTAGAGTTGTTACAAGAATAAACAAGTTGAATGGACTTTGAGGATTAAAAATACAATTTAGAATGTGATTATATTCCTTTGATCTATCTTATCCCAATTAATGATTTAAAAAAAAATAAGTAGAACCACAAGAGTGGCAAACCAGCATATGGTCCACCTGATGGGAAGCGGTTACTGTAACCTATATACGCTCTCGACACCGAAGTATCACTTGCGCGTTGCCACTCCGAGTTCGGAGTATTATAATGTGTTGGCAACAAGGGACTAATCCCTCTGCTGCAAACACCATTCCTCAAAAACAACAATCCTTCCCCATCCCCAAGGGACTCACAATTGGAAACCTTATTCATCGCGCAGTAGTTCTATAAGGTGGAGGTCCTGTCCCAGTGGGGCAGCTCCAAATTCGAACGGGAAACCCATTATGCCTTACCTCTCTTCAAAATAGAAATATAATATATTTAAAAATACTAGAAGTATATTGAATAAATATAATTAAAATAAGAAACGTATGCCTGCAGGCAAATGTTAAAGCTCATAGTTATATACTACTCCATCCCGCCCATTATTCCAAACTGGTGGAATTTATTTGGGCCCAAAACGAGCCACTAAAAACATTTGTTCACTCAGAATGAAATAATTTTGTTGCCATTATGAAAAACAAGAAGTTATATTACGAATTTTGACACTTGAAAGTGAACAAATACTACTATACTATTGAACACTTGCATCAGACCAAATACCACTATTTAATACTTGAAACAGACTACTATTGAACTTGCATTGGCATTGCAATGCATTCATCAAAGAGTAAAGTAATAAACACTTCATTTTCAGACCACAGACAGAGGGGCAAAGACTACTATTCAGCACTTGAAAGTTTCAAGTGCTGAATAGTTCGTAATAAATGTTCGAAAAGCTGAATTAAAACTAGCCGGAGCGTTGGCTGAAAATAATATCCCAATATCATTCATGGATACCTTGGGTCCGCTCTGTAAAGATATTTTTTCAGATTCAGCTATAGCTAAGAACACAAATTTACACAGAACCAAAGCAACAGCTATACTTAAGAATGTTTTAGGAAACACATTTTTAGAAGATATAAATAAAAAATTACGTACAGAAAAAAAATTCTTCTCATTAATTATGGATGAAACGACGGATCAGAGCTCTTTAAAACAATGCTGTTTTACTGTTGTAATCTATGATGAAAACACCAATCGGGTAGAACATTTGTTTTTGGATATGGTGGAAGTGTCATCAGAAACTGCTGCGGGACTGTATGACTGTTAAAAACAAATGCTTCTAAATAAAAACATTCCCATAGAAAACATGGTTGGATTTAGTTCTGACACCACAAACGTAATGGTTGGCGAACATAGTTCCGTTTTTGCTCTTCTTAAGAACGATTTACCTCACATTGCTCTAGTGAAATGCCAGGAGCATTTCACTAGAGCAATGTGAGGTCACATGATACACTTATCATCATCGAAAGCTTGCCTCAAATTACCCCGAAATGTTGAAGATTTCTTGCGTTCTGTTGGAGCGCACTTCAGTAGAAGTTCAAAAAGGCAAATGAAACTGAAAGAGTTTCAGGAATTCTTTCAAGTGGAAATACACAAAATTCTCGCGCCAGCTCAGACTCGCTGGCTGTCCCTGAAAGCGTGTGTAGACCGTGTGTTAGAGCAATATATTCCATTAAAAGCCTACTTGACCGAAACAGTGTTCACTGATCCATCGAAGACTACCGAAGAAATGCTCATTACAATTAACAACCAATTCACTGTCGTATATTTAGAATTCATGTCTTATGTACTTTCACTGGCAACGAGCTTCAACACCTTGTTTCAATCAGAAACATCCCTTCTTTACAAATTGAAACCAGAAGTAGAAAATCTTTTGAAAACACTGTCTGCTAATTTCATGAAAATGAGCTACATAAAGTCGTGTGCTAATATTTTAAATGCTGACTTTAGAAATTCAACACACTTGCTAGGTTTAGACGAAATATATATAGGATTACAGGCTGGAGAAAGTGTGGAAGATTTGAAAAAAGATGAAAATGTACCTCGTGCAGCTATTGCAGATTTCTATAAGACATGCCAAGAATTTTATATGGAATTTACGTCGGACATAATTAAGCAATTTGATTTCGGAGATCCTTTATTTTCTATTATATCTGTTTTAAATCCATTAGAAGCTCAACAGTTTAAAATTAAATCACTGGTGCCTGTACTGAAGCGATTTCCAGTGCTTTATAAATTTGTGACAGCACAAAAATTGGACGATGAGTGGCGAGCTCACGCTATGCTGGATTTTCATCAACATGGGCTTGAAGTTCATGGAGATAACATTGATGCTGAATGTTACTGGGGTAAAGTGTTTTGCATGAAAAACGCTGCGGGAGAATACCTGTTCTCAAACATAAAAATTGTTATTTCATTATTGCTGATTTTGCCTTTTTCAAATGCATCAGTCGAGCGCAAATTTAGTGTCCTTAAAAATTTAAAAACTGACAACCGCAATAGATTGAATACAGAATATACAGATACTGTAGTATCATTAATGGCTACGAGGGCAGGGATTAAAAAACTGGGCGGCAGTGTCAAGTTTAACCCTTCGAACAAAATGCTTTCGACTATTAGTCGAAATGGAAATTGAAATATGGAAAAATATATAAAAGATAAACAATAAATATTATTTAAATAATTGATTATAGTTTCATTTTATAAAAAACTTGAGGGGAATTTGTGGGGAATCAGCGGATTTTAGAGACGGAAACACAGAGGCAGTATGAGTATATTAATAGTAGTCTATGCACAGAGGTGGATTAAGTCAAAGACTACTATTTGATTAAGTTTAAACGTCTAGTTCAGTTCAGACTACTATTTAATACTTGGTCTAGTTCTAGGTACGTATAAAAAATTGGCGTATCATAATATTCATAATTAATTAATTGTTATACAATTACTTCATGGTCTTCTTAGCAAAATTTCCAAAACAGGCTACTTATTTGTGGCGAATATCGGTCAGGGTTTAAGCACTTACCAATCTAGGTAACGACGAAAACCCAAACTTTATATTATTTAGATCCCCTCATATTTGTCAACAAGATCGATAAATAATAGTAATTGACTAGTATTATTTCATCATAATTTTTTATATCCCTTTAAAGTTCAGTGAGGTTAAGTGCGTAATATTAGAGTTAATATTTTGAAGTAAAAAAATTAATGAAATAAAGTTGCAGACATGGCATACATAGTGGATTTGAGGTCTGACACGGTAACGAAACCGACGAAATCAATGAAACATGCCATGGTGAACTCGGCCCTGGGTGATGATGTCTTTGGCGAAGATCCGACGGTGAATGCTTTGGAGGGCAAAATTTCTACGATTTTGGGCAAACAAGCAGCATTGTTTGTACCCTCTGGTACAATGGCTAACCTTATCGCTAGTAAGTTACTCTAAACTATATTACTTATAATATATCCTCACGCCTTCCCACAAGGGTCCCCGAAGGGGTAGGCAGAGGTCTATAGGTAAAACCCACACACCCACTTTCCGCCAGAGGTATATTAGGTGCCAACGTGACAGATGGCGAGTCCATCGCCGCTACTCAAGCACGACTATACATACGCCTTTGAATTCCTTCTCGGACGTATGCAGGTTTCCTCTCGATGTTTTCCTTCACCGTAAAGCTCGTGGTGTGGCTAATCACTGTACTTAAGTTCAGAAAAACTCATTGGTACAGTCGGGATTCGAACTTGCGACCTTTGCGTCGCAGGCAACTGCTCGAACCACTCGGCCACCACGGCTCCTTACTATATTACTTGGTCTCAGTTTTCTGAAAATAAATAATTCTGCAGCATCAAATGCATGTACCTTCTGGCTGCATAAATATTTTAGATGGAGTGTTGGATACCTACTAGGAACTCAGCAGTGCAATGCAGTACTTTGCTATTCAGGTGTCTTATCTATGTCAGGGTACATTTTTTATCTCATATCAGCAGATGAATAGAACATTGCTTGTAACTTAAATATAATATCATGGCTACAATTTAATGGAGGTAGACTGGAGCCTAATCTAGTTATATCTAGTATTATTAAGTATAAATCAATATTACTTCCCACACTTCTGTATGCTGTCTTCTTTACTAAAAGATTTCAATATGATGTCAATAGATGTATTAATGACACTCTGACAATGAGTCATTCAAGTGGAATATATAAATGGGAATGTGTAAACAAAGGGAGCCAAGTAATAGAATTTAATGAGGGTGAAACCACAGCTCAGCCAGTAATTATGCTTGTAATTATGCAACTTTTATGCTATAATTTTCAGTAATGGTTCATTGCAACAAAAGAGGCTCAGAAGCAGTTGTTGGCAACCAATCACACATTTATAAGTATGAGCAAGGTAAGAAGCACATTATATTATGTTTCCATTATTACTTTCAATATTGCATACTTCAATTCTTGGCATTTAAGCACTTCACAGACTCTCTAGATTTAGATAGCTAGCTTTGTTTTTGATTAGCATTTCTTCAGAGTTATTTATTTGTGTATGGGCTTAGTATGTGATATTGATGTGGAGTGATATAATGCCATTCAGTTAAAAGAACTGAGTCATTAATAAAAAAAAAGTTCTACAAACTATTATTTTAATATAGATATTTTTATCTTTTAACCAGGTGGAGCTGCTCACATAGCTGGAGTCCTCCTTGCCACCATCCCAAACAAGCCCGATGGCACCTTTGATTTGAAGGAGCTTGAGAGCAGGATCCGTGGCTCAGACATACATGAGCCTATCACTTCATTGGTTGCCATTGAAAACACCCAAAACTACTGTGGCGGAAAGGTGAATCTTTTAATAGCCTGCATGAGAATTTTGGTTGGAATGGAAATGGAATCTGAGTTGGCTCCTATTTTTTAATTTGAAATGAAAATATGAATAAAATTATATTTAAATATATCTCAGCTACAGTACAAGGGAAGTGGGGACATGGTCATATCTACAATAATTGACAATAAGCTCTCTAATACCTGACAGTCCCTCTCTCAGTGGGAATAGAACTTCTGATGAAGTTGACATGAATTAAGCAGATCATTCCAGAAATGCTGAACGGAATTGGATGAAATTTGGCACAAAAGTAGATTAAAGCAGTATTTATGTTTTATTCCAGAAAAAGTGACAGTGTAAACCCCACTAGTGCAAGCAGCCGTAAACCATAAACAAAAAATTGTTGCAGGCATTACCCCTGAAGTTCCTCGATGACTTGTCAGCCGTGTGCAAGAAACACTCCATCGCAGTGCACATGGATGGGGCGCGGCTGTTCAATGCATGTGCGTACCTCAAGGAGTCACCAAGTAGAGTGGTGCGGGATGTGGACTCGGTGTCAGTGTGCTTCAGCAAGGGCTTGTCTGCACCCGTGGGATCCGTGCTCGTTGGATCGTACCACTTTATTGAACAGTACTTATAATTATTATTTTTATTACTTTTTTATATCGCCAAAAGTTGGGCTGAGCCGCAGGACAAGCATACCATGCTTCATGGTAAGATGTTACAGCTCAGCATTGACAGCCTTATACTTGTATGGAAGTTAGCTTTAAGGGAGATTGTAGATCCCTAACGGGGTAGGCAGAGTATCAAGCGCCAGTTCCCTCTAGACTTACATTCCTCTTTCCCTTCATCAGTCTCTTCATACATGCTCGTCGAGTGCTCTTGACGTTCCCATTGTTAATTCTGTGAAACATGAGGTGTGTAAGGGTCCCAAAGCCACCCTTTAGAAAAAGGTCTTGTTATGCTGGTATATAGAGAATTGCTCTACTCTATCTAAGGGCACCGATGCCTAATTGATATACTGAGATGAGACTTTATAAGAGATGGGCATGAGGATCACCCATTCAATATTGGACTATCCCAACTAGGGCTCTTTAGATGTGACTCCTAATCATACGGTAAATATGCCGTCAGCGATAGTATATACTAAACATAATACCATTGACCTCTCAAAGATAACCCCTATTAGCAATCATTTGTACAGATATGTATGTTTACGAATTTAAGAAACATAAAAAAAAATTGCTGTGAAGGCCGAGGTGTTCAAGCGATGCATAATTTGCAAGCTTAAGCCCCAACATGCCAAAAACATTTTCAGTACTTAAATTCTGTGATCAGTCACACCACAAGCTTTACGGTTAAGGAAAACATCGAGAGGAAACTTGCAAACAGTTGAAAAAAAAGACGTATATATGTAGAGTTGTGTTTGAGAAACGGTCATGGACTCGCCATCTGTCACGTTGGCACCTAAAATATATCTCCGGCGAATAGAGTTTAATATTATGGTCATAATTATATATAATTACATAATCATATAATTCCTATGTAAACTTTTTATTTATAGGGCTCGGCGCATGCGCAAGATGTTAGGCGGCGGCATGCGGCAGGCTGGCGTGCTGGCTGCCGCCGCCTCCGTGGCGCTGGATGAGGTTGTACCTCTACTGGAACTTGACCACAAGCGCGCCTTCAGACTTGCTAACAGTGAGTGTAATTTAATAAATCTACTAGGTCCTGCACTAGATGGCGCGACGAGACATTTGGGAACAACTAAAAAGGTTGTCGTTCATTTGTTAAGAAAAGAACTCGATCCTATGAGTTGAACTATTTGGTCGCAAGTAGGGCTCGATCGCGGATGGAAGAGCTTTTGCCTAACTATGGGACATAAATGGCTAAACAAAACTCAATCTGATTTGAATTAACCCCATTGACGTGTATGTACATGTAATGTTTTCAACGCCGCGTCTGTAATGTCAATAATTGCTCCACGCTGTATCTATCAAGTTGCATAATATATGAAAATTATGGATGAACAGATTGTTCCAATCCATATTTGTAACAATTAATACCGAGATACCCAGGTCACCTAGCCATACGACCTACATTCTAACTATACTATATATTTATGTACTAGATATGTCCCGGGGTTACACCCGCATATAATTTGATTTCATTGGTGGTATTTTTCTGGAATAAAACATATTCTATATGTTAATCCTACTAATAATCTATCTCTGTGCCAAATTTCATTCTATTTCGTTCAGTCGTTATCGCCAAATGAAAACCTTCTTGTCAATGCCATTATAAAAAAACAAACTGTCATTCTGACAGTAATCCAAGGTCTATTCCTGAAGTCGTTCTCGGTGGACGTGGAGAATCAGCACACGAACATAGTGCTGGTGAGGATAGCTCCGGAGTCGCCTCTCATGGCCGCTGCGGTGCTGCAAAGACTCGCACAGGTCTGCCTCACGGAGACTCAGGTGATGACAACAATATATTTAACCATGCGAGATCTCTCACAATTAGTATGGGTTGTATAGCCCCGGTTTCGTTACTGAAAAAATGTATTACGTTATTATGAGGAGACCCTCTTGTTTCATAAGTCTCTATACCTAACACACATGAGCTACGCTAAAAAAGTTAACTCTTATCTATTCCTTTGGTGGTATGAAAACCATAGTCGCATTATTGTCTTTCAAATGAAACAGGTTTGGAGCATATCAGTTGCATAGTTTAAAGGATAAAGGTAGAAGTAATTATTATATTTTCTATCTGTCGCACAAAAAAAATTAAGTTTGTAAAAATCTCACGCAAGTGAATTTGTATATAATTCTAAATATGTATGTATATTAATATAAATAAATTTCTATAAATCTAAAAGAATCTAAAGAGCCGTGGTGGCCGAGTGGTTCGAGCAGTTGCCTGAGACGCAAAGGTCGCAAGTTCGAATCCCGACTGTACCAAAGAGTTTTTCTGAACTGATTAGTGATTAGTCAAACCACGAGCTCAACAGTGAAGGAAAACATCGAGAGGAAACCTGCATACGTCTGAGAAGAAATTCAAAGGCGTATGTATAATCGTGCTGGAGTAACGGCGATGGACTCGCCATCTGTCACGTTGGCACCTAATATACCTCTGGCGGAAAGTGGGTGTATGGGAATTACCTCTGCCTACCCCTTCGGGGACCCTTGTGGGAAGGCGTGAGGATATATTATATACTAGCTGTGCCCGTGACTTCGTCAGCGTGGACGGCTTCTTTTATCTTTCGTAAAAAAAAAAATTTAAAATAAATAGTATCCTATGTTACTTCTAATACCTCTAAGACTATGTGTACAAAGTTCTATGATGATCGTTTCAGTCGTTTTTACGTGAAAGCGTAACAAACAAACTTACATTCACATTTATAATATTAGTAAGGATTATTTATTTGGGTAAATTCTTAAAGGGTGATTGCAAGACGCCAGATGAACAAGGAGTGATCGTGAAAGCCATTGAATTCAACAACAAAACCATACGCTTCACGCTCCATCGGGAGATCAGCGACGAGGACCTCTGGCTGGCCATCATGAAGGTCACATTTGTGTTCAAGGAACTTGACGCGTCAGTCCACCGTGTATGATATGCAGGCTGATGTAGGTTGACCATATATCGATATAACTGAATACTGATGATTAACTCGGGACATAGTAAATGGACTTTATATTACGAAATGTATATTCATATCTTTACTTTGTATATATATATATATATATATATTTATATGTTACTTGTTATCCTCCTTATAACTATATATACAAATGTTTAAAGGCAATTTAGTTAATATATCTAGAGTCAAATTTAGTTTATAATAAAAATAGCTTAATTGTTTTTAAGTGCCACTTCGCCACTGTTGCTCAAAATCCATGACAACACAACGAATAATATTATCAATGGATAATATTATCTATTGTTACGTTGTGCTAGTTTTTATTGTTGACATTAGTATCAATTTTATTGTGGTTTAAGGTAAATAAATATACAATGTAATTTTACAACTTTATGAATGATGTTTGGAAGTTGATTCATGACAATTAATTTGTAATAATACTCTTTGTTTAGTGTAAGTCTTATAAATATGTTATGTTTATTGGTTACCATTATGTAATATGTGATTTTATTAAATATTTTTATCTGTTATATGCACTCTTTATCTGCCGTGAGGCACTCGACGTAATAAGTCTCCCTCTCCTTCCCATGAGTGACTCGACATATTTATATGTATGTAAGGATAATGAGCTACCCCCTCATTTTAAAAGACGGCTATGAGCAAGTGGTCTTGGTTTTTGGACGAAGCGAAAGATGTATATAAGTCTAGAGAGAACTGACGCTCTATACTCTCTGCCAAGTGGTCATAATTTACAGGGAAAAATTGTGATCAAAAATTGTAATGAGTATCATCTAGTGCGCCGGTTTCTTCCGAGTAAACATCGCATTACACTATGTATAAAGATTCCTGCAGGGTCAGCAGTGCGCGAGCAATACCCCTGGTGTTGCAAGCGTCCTTAGGCGGCGGCACATTTTTGTCACCCGTGTGTATAAAAAGAAAATTTTGGGAAAACGTGGGTGTTTGTTCTTAATTGCTCTATTTTATTCGTGCTTTCGTTATTAAAAAGGTTTTGACGATGGTAAATAAAGTGACCTTTAGAAGCGACATAAAAATTACCACTTTAAAATATACTTATATATATATTATACATTAAAACCATTACGCATGATTTATTGCATTTTATCCTTACTTAACATACTTTTACAATAAGTTATGCTATGTAGTCGGCAGCGAGTTCACATATGGCTGATTGCTACGCAGCGCTTCAAGCGGCCGTAAAAGGTAACTCTTATTAAGTCCACTTGGAGCTATAGGAGGTCATCAAATATTACGTAAGCACCAAAGAGGATGATTCTACGCTTTGCATATAATTGATGACATTGGGATGGGGTGGATCTGGATGGAGATGTCGTCATCAATATAAATATTGTACATAATTTTGTTTTTTTATATGTAAGTACTAATGCTCACGCAAGTATTGGGAAGGGGGAGTTAATAATTGTAAAAAAATAGCTTATGTAATACTTGAACGACCCCTATAAACATTGCATACTGGGATATATTACGTATCGCACTCACCAATCACACAACTATATTGCAGTGCCACAAAAATTATGCTTAAAAATAAATATTGTTATATAATGACATAAAAAACAATATTCATTATGAACAGAAAAAGCTTAGATAAACTCTACAAAAGTATTTGTATGTGGAGAACAGTTTATACACCTTTTATGTAGGATAACCATGATTGCTATAATAATAAGGATATATTTATGGCTTTCACTATAAAAATGCTTACAATAGCAAAATTGTACATAAATTACTTTATAAATAGTCGCAAGATTCACACTCAGTCTTAACACGATTACATGCTTAAAGAGTAATGAGCATTAGCATTAGTATTATTTAAAATAAAGTATCTTATTTTAACACACTTGAAGAAACACTACAAAACAGAATATCCAATTTCTACTCAATCATCTCTCATCATGTTTAAGTAATATAACTATACATATGGAATTATGAGTAACTTGCACATTTATTGTGATGTTAATTCTTAAGAAAACGTGTACTGTAGGTGAATCTATTCTCATGACGATGCAAAAAAATAAGCTCCAAAGGCAACAAAATGACAACATTATTGAATGTAGTAATATTTGGATGTAAGTATAACCACTTACAAAAAATATGGGCACTGTCTGAATAAATACGACTAATAATTATTAAAAATATAATATTCATCACAAAACATGTCTGAATAGGTTTTTTCAGTAACTATATTAATAAAAAAAAACAATCATTTATAAATATTATAAAGTGATACAATCATGATTTTTTATTAATTCTAACGCCATTGAACAACCTTCTCAAAACTATAATTCAAGTTAGTTATACATCTGTACAATGATAACCAGAGTTTCATAAACATGCAAGCTTACAAACTAACAAACACCTTTACCTATTATAAATATAAGTGTTGATTTATTCCCTCAATGCCCGCCATAATTGGGCTAACATTCAAGTTCGTTTCGAAATGTCATTCTGTTCATTCCACACCCTAATCAACTCATCGTGATCGCTATACCCGTGAGACGCAATTACTTTCCTATAGCCATCTTTATCATACGTCTTCTTATAGAAGTGGAACATTGGACAGTGAGTAGGTGTGATACCCACTTTCTTAGCCACTATACCTAGATATATATCATCAAAGCGAAAATGCTTCACAAATAAACTGCCTATGTATAGGGTACGCATAGATTTATTAGAAAGGACGTAAGCGCCAGCTGTCACGTAAGCCGGCCATCGGTTCCATGGATATTCCTGCAATGAGACTCTCCATTTGCTTGATCTAAACCTCTGCGGAATGGATTTGAAGACGTACCCGGCAAACAACTGTCTGTCTCTTTCACTCATGACATTCGTCGATAAATTTATTTGACCTTCATTAGAATTGTCGAAAGGTCCCGTTGAAGATTGGGAGTTCCCGTTCATAAACTCCTCGTTAAGATCGTGCAAATATTCGAATAAGTTTTTCAGTGATATATACATATCATCGTCTGTAAATAAATAATAATCGGCGCTGGAACAGTGCTCGTACACCCAACGGAAAGACATCATAGTTTTTATCGTGTTATTGAAATAGTTATCATGGAAATCCATTTGTATAATATCTTTGTAAGTGGCCATTTCTTCATTAATTTTCCTTTGCAGATCTGATTTAGCAACGCCGTCCGTACCAAGAAAGAACAGCATTTTAATTATTCTTCCAGGGACAATATTATTTTGTCCAAAGGTCTGTCTGATAGCTGCCCGGTGGCCAAAATTCTCCATTGCCGATTTCACAACTACGAATAGATCCAATTTCTCAATAGTATTGCATTTACCAGAGTTGGTGAGGTATCTGTAGGGATAGTAATTTATAGGCGTAACACTAGGCTTCAACCCGGCCATTACTTCTTGCACAATGGGTTTAATATCAATGCTCAATGGATAGTCAAAGTTTTCAAAGCTTTTTGAGAATACATAGTCCTGCACACCGAAAAAATAGTACACACACACTAAGACACACGCGAACGCAAAATATTTGTATTTTCTCTTTCTCATTTTGATTTAGTTTATGAGATTCTCTTAATTATTTATGTACCTGAAATGAAACAATATAATTTATTTTATTTACATCTAAACATATTTTAGACGAAATTAGACTAATCAGAGTACTTACTTAATAAATTTACTTTCAACAAGTCTAGTTGAAAAATAAAATCAGATCACGTCTTTACAGTGAGTAAGTATGCAGCGTGACTATCTTATCACCAAGCAATGCATGTGTACTCTTCTCAATATTTACTGATTATACAAGCTGTTCGTAAATAACAACGAAGATATAGATGGTGCCATCCACGAAGACGCGCCCCACTATTCATCCCTATAGTTTATAGTGTAAGTGTGCAACCTTCCACTAATGTTTGAGTATTGTCGGTACACACTGTTTAACCTATCAGTCTGTCTGTTTGAAGTCAATTAATTGATTAACAACACCACATATTTTTCTACACAAGGTTAAGGTGTTTATACAAATTATCCATCGAACTTTTCTTCCATTTTTTTTTATATACATTATTATTATCATAAACTTTTTTTCAAACTGAAAATGAGAATGAATGTATCATAAAATTATATAAAGGAAATGAAAACACTCTCAAGCATTAAAAATTAAAGAAGTTTATTAGTTGGTAAATAAACATATATTTATTATATATATAGAAAACATATCATAATTGAAATTATTCACATGCTAAGGTTGCGATAACTAGAGATCATCTATAAAGTCTGATGAGTGTGGACGAAGTGAAAGATGTGTGTTAGCCTTGAGAGAACTGGCGCTCTACTCTCTCTGCCTACCCCTTGAGGAACTCGGCGTGATAAGGTACATATGTATGTTAAGTTTTGCAATATAATTCAAGTTATTTAACATTTCCAAATTTGTTGGCAAAAATGTCGGCAAAAAAAATATGTTGGCATTCCTGTTATTAATACTCTAGAACAAAATATTTGTTTATATAACTGATATAATACAAAACACTCAAGAGTTGTGTGCCTCTGAAATTTAGTTAAACATGTAGATTTTAAGCTAGCTAGCTAAGTTAAAGCAGCACCAAGTTTCAACCAATTCCCAAATTTTTAATATTGTTAGGCAGTAGGATATCAGGATTGAAAGAAAGAAATAATAAGGATTATGGGATTATAATGTGTAATAGAGTTGATGATTCACTACACAAAATATTCTATATTTAAATATACTTTGAAGTGATGTGTGACTGTTTGTTTATGACTCAATCATAATAAATACTCCATGTACCATAGATAACTAGTCTCAATATCACATTCTTAAAATTATTTCTCTTCAATTGAACTTATTAAAATACAATATGTTATTCTTACCATCAGTGAACTCGTGAAATCATTACAGTGAAGTATCCACTGAGGAGCTGATAGAGACTGGTGGCAGATAATGGCTGCGGATCTGGGAGTGAAGACGAGACACCTCTCCATCCATTGTTTCCATTTCACGGACTAGTTGGGTGAACTGGACAATGCCTGAGAATATACATGAGTCTAAATAAATTCTAATAAGTTTTTAATTTTATAAATGGGATATTTTGTTTTTTACTCTGATTTTTTTCTTCATACTGGATGAAATTTGCTGTCATACATACATATCATCACACCGAGTCCCTAACGTAGAAGGCAGAGAGTATAGACCGCAAGTACTCTCTAGACACAAGAAGCAAATTGTTTTCAATGTATAATTTTCATTCTGGGTATGATTATGAAAATTATACATTGTTTAGAAGTTTATATTGAGCCGCAGGAGTGATATACCAAAAGGTGTCGCGCCACAGAACACATTTGCCATCTTAGGGGTATAAATCAAGGGAGACATTCACATGTTAAATACATACATTATTGTGTCATTGAGCACCAATCACGAGCATGGTCCAAATACAATGAACCTTAACTAACAACAAACAAATTGTTCACTAACCTTCCCTGGTGTTACTGAATCCATGGCGTTTAATGGTCTCCATTTCAATCTGAACAACCATGGGGAAAACTATTTGCATCATTTTCAGCATCTCATTGCCAGCTGCCTCCTTGGCCTCGTCCAGTTTGGAAGCATATTCAGGAGACTCCAATGTATCAATGACTTCCAACAGAATGTGCCTCACTTGGTCCACTGATATGTTTTGTGGCGAAGCCATTGCAATTGATATCTTGGCATTTATGATCTAAAATTAAAGTTTATTAATTTTGAGGAAATTCTACGCAATTAATAATTAGTGACTCCCATTATTCTTTGATGCATTCATTCATTCATTCAGAAATATCGCATATACCGTTTTAAGCACTTACCTATTGACAGTTGTTTGAATATTTAATAATAAATAATTGATCTAATTAAAAAAATTAAAGAAAATGTATGTATAATTACTAAAAACGATATCCACAACACAGAATTAAATTACAGAATTATTACAGATGAGATGAGTTGAGTGGGTGGAGTGGACTAGTGGAGTGGAGTGGATATTCCGTGCCACAGACTGTTATTACTTACCACAGTATACATTGTAATCTCAGAACAATAACTAATGTTCTGAGATTGTAATCTTTGCACTTTTCACCGCACAGAACGATAATACATTCTCTAACCGAGATTTTGTTACAGCCTGCTTGTCATGAAATCATTCGATTAGACGAGTCTTATTTCATTTTATTCACACCTTTCATCTAGTAAAAGGATGGAAAGCGGTTGTCGCCGCCTGTGGTTATATACGTCGCGCGTTGCCTTGCTAAACGTGCAGAAATCTTTGTAGAGCCATCTTGAAGTTCCTATTTAAAATTATTTTATAATCGGCAAGTGTAGTCTGTCGATTGACGAATATTAACGAAACAGATATACAAAGCAAATGTGTGTGCAAGAAGAGGCAGAGGAAGACCACGTTCCAACTACCTGGATCAAATAGATCGGATCGAGTACTCGAAACCGACGAGCATGTATGAAGAGACTGATGAATATGGACGAAGCGAAAGAGGTATGTAAGTCTAGAGAGAACTGGCGCTCTATACTCTGCCTACCCCGTTAGGGACTTGGCGTGATGATATGTATGTATGTAGTCTGTCTACATTAATAGTAATCTATGCTGCCACTGAGTGATTTATTCTGTGTTGACTAACTGTCAAATCCGGATATTTTTGTAAATATGTCATCAAACAAATAATTTATTTAAATTGCCCATTCGGCAATAATCAAGTAGTTTTGTTTAAATAAATTCTAATAATAACATTTAAGCTATATCATGGAACAGTAAATATTTCGATAAATGTGGTTTGTGGTTTCTTATTGCTGATCATTATGAATAAGCACCTTGTTGATATAAATGCCTGAAGGGTTCTAAACATGCTCTATGTCATGAAAAGCGAAGAAATTTATTAAAGAAGACAACAGATTGGTATTGTATATTTTTTAGAACAGTAAGTAAATGTACACAAAGCTATAGCATGTATTTGGTACGTTAACATAATGTAGGTAGAAGTTACGTTTTTTTTCTCACATCTTTGTATGTGTCAGACCACTGCCAGAGGTCAGTGGTCCTGGCTGCGAAGTTTTAGTATAAGTGTTCGAAATAGGGAAAATTGTTTCAAAAAGTAAATAACTATAAAAAATACTATCTGGAAACAAAACTATTGTGTTGATTAGAACACATTTATATGTGCTTATCTCACTAATACTGATAATGCATTACCCAGTTATCAATATATGATTTTGATGATAGAAATATGTGATTATGTAGAGGTTGGGAAGGATGTTACTTATACCATAGAGATTATGTCATATAACTTCTATGTTCTATGGGCCTCTACAATGTTTGTTGTTACAACATGTAATTCCTGAAAATAATTTGTTTAATTCTTCTTCTTAAATAGCAGTGGTGAGATTTGTGATTTGTATATTGTATTCTTGCCCTATTATAGGGTTATTCTTTGTATTTGAAGTAACTTATTTCTATTAGTTTGTCTCTGTTGTATAATATGTTTTAATAATGTGTGTCTGTGTTATGGTTTTTATATTCAAAAGTTATTTTTTGTGAAACCTTCACTTATAAGGTTTATTACACACCCTTAGCTAGCTACTCTCTGTTCCAGCCATATCTACAATACCTAAATCCAGACTAAGCTCTGTTCAATCTGGATGTATGAATAAATGTATGTGTTACACATATACATACATTTCCAGTTTGCATTGTTGAAAAATTCCACCAAATCAGAAGACACTGTTATATATATATTTTATCCCTCTTAATGCAGTATTTGTTTCGTATTACAGATATATATATATATAAGTAAAAGATGGAGGAGATAACAGCGGAGGTGGAGATCAGACCAATGAGCATGCGGAGGACTTTGACAATGAGGAGCAATGCCGCTCGACAGGTGGCCGTCAATTTCATGCCCTCGCGACAGATGCCGCATAGTAAGTCGATGCGTAAATTACATGCTTGCGTTTGTACCTTCTCCTAAAATTCGTGAGAGTCATGCACTTCTCTGCGCAATAATAATATTAACTGTACTGTACAGAAAGATAGCTAAAAATATAAAAGGAAACCTTAGGTTTCAAGAATTGCTTAAAGAGGTGATATCTTAGCACCTTACTCAATATATTTGCTGTCAGTATATTTATGAACTTCTTTACAATGAAACGGCCGAAGGAGGAAGACCATCTTTCAACTGCCTAGTTCGCTTCGATCGAACTCTTACGCATAAGAAAGTCCGAAGTACTCGAAACCGGCAAGCATCATCTATTCTACATACAGAAGAGACTTTAATGTGAATGAAGGAAAAGAGATCTGTAAGTCTAGAGAGGACTGGCGCTTTACTCACTCTGGCTACCCGGTGAGGGACTCAGCGTGATGTATGTACTATGTAGTTAAGTAGGGATATTTATTTTATATCAAATATTTCCTTGTAGCTGCATGCAAACCATTGATAATATTGTTTGACTAGAACAATGTACTGTGTTTATTTATTACGGTATATGTTTGAAATTATTAGATATGTCCTCTCCTCATTCTAAATGGTTCTCTGTTCTCAGTTGTTATGTTATGTTATTCATAGCTATTAGTGGATATTGTGCCTAATCTGTACTGTAAAATATTAATATGTTACTGTACCTTCTAATGTCACGCAAACTGGGCGCATCATTTTCACCTACTTACCCGCACGACATCCACGCATGCCATTTATAATAATATAATATATCCTCACGCCTTACCACAGGGGTCCCCGAAGGGGTAGGCAGAGGTGCTTAGGTAATACCCACACACCCACTTTCCGCCAGAGGTATATTAGGTGCCAACGTGACAGATGGCAAGTGCATGCCATTTGAAATGGTCAATGGAGTTGTGCGTGATTTTAGCGGAAAAAAATACGGTTTATTCACTACAAACCCATTCTTTTACCAAGATCTGCACTAGTCGCTGACTCCTCGCTGTAGCACCCAACGGTCTACTTGGTTACCTGCGTATTGATAAGTTGATTTAGGTGCCAACGTCGCAGATGGCGAGTCCGCCGCCGTTTTTCAAGCAAAACTATACTTAAATGCATGCAGGATTCCCAGGGCCGCCGTAAGCGGGCGTGCAAGGCGTGCACCGCACGCGGGCGGCACGTCCAGGGGGGCGGCAAATCGGGCGGGCGACTCATACCTAATTCAAGTCATTGTACCCCTGAACGGTCGACTCCTACGCAGAAGGCGCGCATAGGATACCAACTTGGGGCGTCTGCAGCGGGCTAGCCGGTCACCGGCTAGGTAGCGCGCGACCAATAGGCAATTTATATATTTTTAAAAATTTTAAACAATTATAATTAAGCGCAAAAGATTACAAGGTGGCGAAGCAATCACGGAGGAAAGTTTCCTCCGTGAAAAAAATAAAAAAATCTATTATGATTGGTAATTTCTCAATATTTGAATTACTAGGCTGTTAAATGTTAAATAAAAGCGTATTAATTATACATCAAAATTAATGCAGATTCTAAAAATATATAGTTTCCGTAACCCCAAAGTAGCTCATATTAAAATATTTTTTCTTTTTTACAAAACCTACCAAAGAGGATTATGAGAAGATTTCATTGGTTTCTGTCCGATCACCAGCTCCACGGGTGAAGGTCTATTAAATTTTGTTAAGGATTAATTTTCACAATTAAATCTCAACATTCAAGATGTCGCAAATGTAAAGGCAAGAAGAGTTACCCTCATTCACGCCAGTTGATTTGTGAATATCATAATTGTGGATTCGATCTAAGATCGTTACTCCGCACATTTTTTTAAGAGATCGCATCTCAACTGCATTCAAGCTTCCTATGACATACCCAGGATTCGCTGCCATACAATTAAGTATGCACCAATATCGCACGGTGGACAGCATGTCGATAATTCTTGCTCAGACTTTTACTGCCCAACACCGACATGGCTCCATTCACCTTACCGGCAGTTATCCTTCTTTCAATATCTTTTACATACTTTCCATCTCGTGTGAACATGCTTCCTAGATATACAAATTCATTCACTTGCTCTAGAATTTGCACACTCGGTCACTTGTTCATCTCTTTCGTATACCAGAAACTTAGTCTTGCCAGCGTTTAGCCGCAGCCCCTTCTTTTCAAATTCTTCTTTCATTATGGTAACTAGTGACTGCAGTTCGCCCTCTGATGACGCCAGTAAAACCGCGTCATCGGCGTATAGTAGGCAGTTGACAACTTAGTTTCCCATTTCCATTCCACATCCGTTCGTTTTTAAAGGCTTTCAGAAAGTTATTTAGATTTATAATGATCAGGCAGGCAAACATGATATACCATTGTTTGACCCCCCGTCTTCACATCAAACTAGGTTGACATCTCACCATTAACCCCAACGCACGCCTCGCTATCACTATAGAGTGATTTCACGGCATGCAGTAGGGGACTGCTCACTCCATATCCAGGCAACACGTCCCAGAGTTCCTTTCGTGCGACTCTATCAAATGCCTTCTCTAAGTCGACGAAAGCGCAGAAAACTTTCTGGTTAACATCCAAAAACCTTTCCGCGAGGTTTTGTTTGTGGAGGTTTGATCCATACATCCTTTTCCTGGTCTAAATCCACCTTGGGATTCCCAGAGAAACCTTTCGGATCGCTCTTGCATTCTGATCCTGACGATCAGAATGCAAGAGCAATGCAAGATAAAATTTATAAAAATACATATGTTACTTAAAATAAATGTTTTATCTTGGTTGTTGTTTCTCCCCACCATAATGGGAAAACATTGTTTATCCTTTTTTTGACAAAACTCAAGGGTAAGTAGGCGTAGGGCGGCATAATCGGTATTGCACGCGGGCGACGAAACAGCTAGCGGCGGGCCTGAGGATTCCTCACGGTCTCTTCCTTCGCCATGAAGCTCGTGGTGAATTAATTGGTACAATGTTGGTATTGTAAGGCGACTACGTAATGCACTATGCATTTTGAATGCGTTGACCATATTTATAGATATGTATATACATCGATAACTGCGAAGTTCCTCAGTGCAACAAGGCTACTAACCACATAGTAATTAAGTTAAGAGCTCGGACAATAATTGCCTGTGAATCAGTGATTCGTCTGCTATCGCCCGAGCCGTTCTCTTATAAGTAGGTACATTTTATAACCAAATACATTTTTCACTCGGTTTTATCTGTATTAAAAGTAGTCTCGCCGTCCAGGAAATGTAGAAGAACTAGTGTAGTGATGAATATGATCTTATGATGTCTGAAACTGCTCAGATAATATTGCATTGCATTTGATAGACGGTAATACTTTTCACCATTAAACATACATAACATTATCACCACTCCGAGTCTAGTACGTTATAGGCAGAGAGAGTAGCGTCAAACTTACACACTCTGTCTCTTTAGACCTCTTCCATTGAAATTCATCAATCACTTTTTATAAATAATCGCTAGTTTCGAGCACTCTTGACGTTCACATCCTTGGAACATAGACTTTCTCTGCCTCTTCTTGCACACACTTTCGCATTGCATATATGTTTCGTCAATCACTCTTCACTCATCCATTCTGTATATCCAAACCAACGTACCATGCTTTTCTTCATATTTATTATTGCTATTGTAACAAGACTGTTTCAAAGTCCAATAATGTCTAGACAGCTTTGTGTCTCTCGTTCAGGTACATTAAGGCTCCGTCGTAGCACTTCAGAACACAATGCTTTACTGGAGGAGATAGTAGACTCTGACGCGCCTGATGCTGCAGAGAAGCAGGCTGATATCATAGTCAGGGAGATGGAACAGCACCAGCGGCTGATGGAGGACAACCTCGTCGCTGAGGACTTGAGGAGGTACATACGGATTTAATCATACATTTGGGGAGTGAGCTATCTAATATGCATATCATTATAATATGTAAGTAAGAGTGAAGTGAAGAATACTTGTACATATATGAAATAAGTCTTATGGCCGCGTTGCTAATGTAGTCACTTACAAAGTAAGGCCTGCAAGTTCAAACCCCGTCGTTCTGAACAGATAAGTTTAGACTGAACTTTAACACTTACAGATAAGTCGTATATAATATCTGTATCTGTTAGATATAAGACTATCAGATGGTGAGTCAAAATCAAAATCAAAATCATAATCTTTTTATTTCACATAGGCCCAGGTGGGCACTTATAAAACGTCGAAAAAGAAGCACCGTTCGGGTTGGTCGCTTCCATCGCCGTTACTCAAGCACGCCTTTGAATTACTTCTCAGACGTAAGCAGTTTCCTCTCGATGTTTTCCTTCACCGTAAAGCTCGTGGTGTGACTAATCACTGTACTTAAGTTCAGAAATAAACTTATGTATATGTGTAACAAATATGTCTGTTTATGCGGTTGTAGAGAAGCCCTCAGGGACCTGCCGCAAGGGCTGACCATGAAGCGCAGTGTGCGAGCCAAGCTGTCGGCTTCAGTGAGCTTGCGCTCCAAACGGCGGCCCATTTCTATGTGGAAGAGCATCAAGTACAGGATTAGTTTCGCTTGGAAACGGGTGAGACATTTAATGAGCGTATGAAAAAAATATGAGTGAATGAGTGAAATTAAAATTCAAACAAATTTCACTCAATTGACCTGATTTAAAATGAGCAAAGCTGGTACACCTGGCGTTCAAAGCAAAGGTTCGTCGCCTTAAAGTCTATATTTCCTTCACAGTGGCAATTGTCATACTTACCAACATTTAATTTCAAACAAATAGAGAAGAGAGGTCACATAGTCTCGCGTTGTAGGGTTTTTATTGTTCGTGAGAATGCTTGACAAATAATTGTATGACTGACCCATACTGACATTTAAATATTATATATGTATCTGTTTACAAATTACTATTGACTCTGTCATAAATTAAAGGTTATATGCAATTGTGCGCTGGGTGCTGGGTTTTAGGTGCTGTGCGCGGTATGATAATTTAGACTCAATACTGCGTATACGATTAATCGTTTAAAGATTATAAAATCCGTTCAGATGCGACCCGTTTGGTGAAAATCATCCATAAGAATAAGGTGAAAATGCTAGTGAATAGAACCGGTGACATCAAGCTTCTAACCCAGGAGCTGTGACCACTAAACTAGACGGTCTATTTACAGGCTCGGGACAGGTTTCGCGATGTGGTGTTCTCAATCGAGCTGTGGTACGAAGCGATCCGCAACATCGAAGGCCACTTTGGGTCGGCAGTGGGCTCGTACTTCTACTTCCTGCGCTGGTTGTTCCTCCTCGACGTGGTGCTGGCGACCATGGGAGTGGCGTTCGTGGTGCTTCCACAAGTGCTACACGACCAGGGCACCAACGCTACCATAGGGCGCGGCGGTCTGCTCGACTTTATCACGGGGAAGGTGAATACACGCATTGTTTTTTATAAAACGACGGCATAGATAAAAAATAGTTGTGATAGTAGTTCAAATCATGTAGTTCAAAGTTCTAATATTATTGTGTATGATGCTTTCACGGCATAGCGGCTGAACCGATTCTAGCAGGAGAATACATAAGCTACTTTCTCGAACTCCATGCGGGTGAAGCCGCGGGCATAAGCTAGTAATTATATATATTGTTATATACAGGGTGGTTTTGAAGATTCAGTCTTGTTCTACGGCCACTACCACGACGGGGACATTAGCTCGCCGGGCCCCCTCCGATACCACATGCCATTTGCATACTTCTTCACTATGGTCACCTTGTACTTTACCATCTTCGCGGTGTTGTGCTATAGGTGAGGAAGTTGCTATACCTATTTATATAAAAAAGTGTTTGGAAGAAAACTAGCCGTAGTGGCCGTGGTTCCATCAGTCGTATGCAAGTTCGAATCCCGACTGTATCAATGAGTTTTTTGAACTTAAAGTCACACCAAGAACTTTACGGCAAAGGAAAATGTTGAGAGGTAACCTGAATACGTCTGAGAAGCAATTCAAAGGCGTATGTATAGTTGTGTTTGAGTAGCGGCGATGGACTCGTCATCAGGTTGGTTCCTAAAATACATCGCCGGCGGAATGTGGGCGTGTTATATATGTATATCTTCACGCCTTCCCACAAGGATCTCTGAAGGGATAGACAGAGGTGTGTAGGCAGTAGCCACACGCCCCATTCCGCCGGAGATGTATTTTAGGTGCCAACCTGATGACGAGTCCATCGGCGTTACTCAAGCACGACTTTTGAATTTCGTATTTTTTTTTTGAATTTCTTCTCAGACGTATGCAGGTTTCCTCACGATGTTTTCCTTCACCGTAAAGCTCGTGGTGTGACTAATTACTGTACTTAAGTTCAGAAAAACTCATTGGTACAGTCGGAATTCGAACTTGCGATCCTTGTGTCGCAGGCAACTGCTCGAACCACTCGGCCACCACGGCTCCTTTTTTTTTATTATTTTTATTATTATAAGGAACCGGCCATTCCGCTTGAAGTTCCGGAAACGTAATGTAAAAAGTAAGTAGGTAACTAATGTAATGTTGTGTAGGACGGCGTACTCCTACCGCCGCAACTTTATAGAGACGGCCGGGGGCCTGAGTCACGTGTACGCCAACAAGGTGTTCTGCGGCTGGGACTACGGCATTGTCTCCACGCAGGCCGCCGCGCTCAATGCCAAAAGCATTTACAACGAGTTTAAGGTACTGAAAGCGGTTCCAAAGGTTCCTTCCGCGCACTCTCAGGCTAGAGGCAGGCTGGAGAGTACAGCATGGAGTTCGAGAAGACGAAGAAGAGCAATGGTTTCTGTAGGGTTGCGAGCGCGCTAGCAATACCCCTGGTCGCAAGAGTCTATAGGCGGCGGTAACCGCTTAACATCAGGCGGGCCGTGTATTAGTTTGCCACCTTAGTAGAATAAAAAAATACACATTGGTTGTGCTTTTTTTTTCTACGGGATACCATCTATAGATCCCGACCGTCCTAGGGGGACGAACGGGTTATGTGCAATTCCCACTCATTAAAACCCCTCGGCGGTCGTCCTTCGGCAATATAGGACGGGGCTGGCCTTCCCTAAAGAACGCATCAGTGCCCTCCTGCACTTTGCCTGACCACACCCCAGGGGCGTCTAGCTTCGTACCCCTAAGTACTGTCGCTGTGCCATCGTGGTATTAAGTGAGCAAATAAAAGTGCAAAGTAATAAAGATAGCAAATTCTATTAAAGATTGCTCGGATTGCTATTAAGTTATCAAGCTTAAAAACTACTTATGTACGTATCACGTACGTGTATCACTAAGCGTCACTCCAATGGGCCCCCAATGTAGGGGGGGAGTCATGTGCTACTGTCGCTGCGTGGCTCACCCGCTGTATATCGGTGGTTGCAGGAGCTGCTGAGCGAGCAGGTGAAGGCGCCGGCGGGGGCGGGCGGGGGCGCGGGCGCGGGGGCGTGCGTGCGCCTGCTGCGGGGCGCGGCCAACGCGGCCGTGAGTGTGCTAGTGCTGGGCGCCACGGCGGCCGCCATGCTGGGCCTGTGGCGCCTGCTGCGCGCCGGCCAGGGCGAGCTGCTCGTGTCGCTCGCCGTCACCGCGCTCGTCACGCTGTTCCCGCTGCTGCTCCACCTGCTCGTGGGGTGAGTGGGGGCACGCTACCCTCTATGCCTCCGTCGCGGCTGGAAGCAAGTGCTTACACACTGGGAGCGGGGGAAGGGGTGGGCCTTCGACACGTCGCAGTGTGTTCGGGGAGGAAGTAGACATCCGACCTGACCGTTCAACGCACTACAAGTACAATCCCTGATCGCGTAAATCAACAAAGCTCGCATAAGAGTGCATCATATCTGTACACCATCTCACAGGGTAGGCAGAGTTGTGTAGTACCCACACTTTCAGCCGGAGATACATTTTAATCTCCAACGTGACAGATGGCGAGCCCATCGCCGTTACTCAATCACGACTATGACGGTCAATACCGGTTTCCTCTCGATGTTTCCCTACGCCGTAAAACGCGTGGTATGGCAATTTTGTAGTAAAAATAATTGGCAACTTTATATATGTAGTTGTATCTGTGTAGGCTGGAATTCTACAAGCCACGCACGGCATTCTACGTGACTCTCGCGAGGACGTGGCTACTGGACGTGGGGACCTTGATCCTTCTGCTGGTCTACTGGTCTAGGTCTGGTGAGGATGTGAGTTGCTTTGGTATTAGGATGGCACAGGAAATAGGACAGTCGCTTATGTCATAGGTCAGGAACAATTAAATCAATTTAAAAAACATTCTAAGGTGACAATACTTTGACCTTATTTCCGCATGGATCTATTTTCTTTTGTTATCCCACCCTCAACCCATAAACACATTGCTCTCTTCAATAATGTTGTCATTATGTCATATTTGGAGATGTTTTATTGCATATTCATGAGGATATATTCACAACACTAGAACTTCTAGATGTGTTCTATTTTCTGAAACATCCTGTAGAACATATATATATATATACATAAATAAATAAAAATTACATTGTCTGTTTGTCACTAAGCCTTAATGTTTCTGCGTAGTAGCTAAACGATGACAGAAAGGCAACCATTTTGTTTTAATACGCACTGAGTGAAGCAAGTAGTTATGCTCAATGGCACGTTGAATCTAGGCCAATTGGCGCACATGATTGATGATAGTTAGGACATGTCGTCCAATTTCCACATTAGTCTTTAGTGATTGTTGCACAGGTGTTACAATAACATAGCAATAGACAGGCTGCTGTCAGAAATGGGGGGAATTTTTATGAGGTCTTCCGGAGAGAACATCATGCAGTTCTTCAAGAAGGGTGATAAAAGTTTCCTGCAGGGTCGGCAACGCGTGAGTGATACCCCTGGTGTTGCAAGCGTCCATAGGCGGCGGTAACCGCTTACCATCAGGCGGACCGCATGTTTGCCACCCATGTGGTATATAAAAAAATGTTTACCTTATATACTTCAGTTGTAAAAATAATATTATACATGTGGAATCTAACTAGGTTTTTTTATACTTGTCATCGTCATGAGGATATATTTAAAATACCATATAACTTTTTAAAGACAACCATTGTATTTTCTGACGCAGCCTGTATATTGTTGTGTGTTGGGTGTTGTGTTAACGTATGTGTGTTTTTCCAGTGTTGGGAAACGTCGTTCGGCCAGGAGACGTACCGGCTGGTGTTGCTAGACTATTTGGTTTCCTTGTTTGTGTTGCCACTCATTGAGTTTGTCAGAGCTTTCCTGTATAAGTGAGTTATGTTGCCTTGTTTTTTTTCTTTCTTACCCGACTAGGAATATAAAAAAGCTAGATGGCGGCTTTTTTGAAGTGATAACTTCAGGGAGGGTTAACAGCTTCGTTACGTAACGCGTTACGGCAAAAGTGCCATCTGTACTTGTGTATAAACATTACGAAATACCTTATAAATTATATATCCTCACGCCTTCCCACAAGGGTCCCCGAAGGGGTAGGCAGATGTGTATAGGTAATACCCACACACCCACTTTCCGCCAGGGTATATTAGGTGCCAACGTGACAGATGGCGAGTCCATCGCTTATAAATAATGCCAAATATAATCCATTGATATGCTAGTTCTGCCATGTTATACTAGATGTCGCTAAAATTGATACAAGAAGCTTTCGCGAGTTATACAATTTCAATATTAAATCGTTCAACTTACATTAGTTTAAGTTATCACTTCTGTCGGGCGTCCCGAGACGCACACGTTTTTTTTCCACTGAATGAACGGTAGGAGTATTGATTGGGTACTACCTTCACCACTGCCTACCACTTCGGGGATCATGGCAGGACGGCGAGAAGATATACTTCAATTTATATTCCTAGTCAGGTCTTAATTAAAAGGTTCCCTTTTCAGTTTAGTTTTTGTTTGTTTCAAAATTAATCAAATCATTAATTTATTTCGTGAACGTAGAAAATAAGATGGTATTCATTTACACTCTGCCGCTTACAATTCCGCCACTAGGCATACAAAATATTTAAAATTAGATATAGTACTTATAACATAAAAATTTATCATTCAGGAGTTGTTAAGAAACGCAGTATGGTATTTTCACCATTACCACTTTTCAACTTTGAATGCAGTCGAGATGCGATCTCTTCGAAAAATGTGCGGCGTAACGATATTAGATCGAATCCGCAATGAAGAGATTCGCAAATCAACTGGCGTGAATGAGGGCGTGATTGTAAAGATGAAGAAAGGCATGTTACGTTGGTTTGGACACATAGAAAGGATGAGTGAAAAAGATTGACGAAACAGATATACAAAGCAAAAGTGTGTGCAAGAAGAGGCAGAGGAAGGCCACGTTCCAACTACCTAGATCAAATAGATCGGACTCTGAAGGACGGGAACGTTAAGAGTACTCGAAACCGAAGAGCATGTATGAAGAGACTGATGAATGTGGACGAAGCGAAAGAGGTATGTAAGTCTAGAGAGAACTGGCGCTCTATACTCTCTGCCTACCCCGTTAGGGACTTGATGTAAGAGTACTATTTACAAAAAACTAGTCTTTATAAAAATAACGGTTTTTCTAAACGCCTTGTCTAGACTCCTATAGGCTGTACGATACAATAAAGGTGGCAAGCATGCATGCGCTCCATCTGACTGGTAGTCGACGGCCCGTGTTTCCAAAGAACATTCTAGAAGGTTCTAGAGTGCAGCGATAGCTCCACCCGCAGGCTGCACCCGTCTGTGAGCGCGCCGCAGTTCAACATGACGTACAGCTCGCTGACGCTGGTGTACAACCAGGCCGTGGTGTGGTTCGGCGCCATGTTCTCGCCGCTGCTGCCGGCGGCCGTGGCGCTCAAGCTGCTGCTGCTGTTCCACGTGCAGCGCCTCACCGCGCTCAGGACCTGCCAGCCGCCCAGGAAGGTCACTCCTCATATATACCGCATCACTTGCGCGTTGCCACTCTGTGTTCGGAGAGCTATACTGTGTTGGCAGCAGAATGGGACTAATCCCTCTGCTGCCAACACAATATAACAATCCTCCCCCTCCCCAAAGAGCTCATTACTGGAAACCTTATTCACCGCGTAGGAACACAACACAATAAATTGTGTTATTTGGTTACGGACTTCTGTAAGGTGGAGGTCCTGCCCCAGTCGGGCAGCTCCGAATTCGAACGGGAAACCCGTTATGCCCTACCTCTCTAAACGTGTGTGGGTATTACCTATACACCTCTACCAAACCCTTCGGGGACCCTAATGGGAAGGCGTGATGAAACATTTCCTCACACATTCCCACCAAGAATCCTCAAGGGGTAGGCAGAGGTGTATAGGTAGTATCCACACACCCACTTTACGCCAGATATATTTTAGGTGCCAACGTGACAAATGACGAATCCTTGGCCGTTACTCAAGCACTACTATACATACGCATTTGAATGTCTTCTAGAACGTTGGCTAATCACTGTACTCAACTGTACTTAAGTTCAGTAAAACTCATTGGTACAGTCGGGATTCGAGCATGTAATGTTTGTGTTGCAGGCAACTCGTACCAATCGGGAAACGGTGGGTCTTTGCGGTAATTTTTGTTTGTCTGTTTGTCTGACTGTTTAACGGCGTTCTATTTGTTTGTCTGTTTGATTGACAGGCAGGTAACAAGTTGTTTGTGTGGTTGTACCGGATGGCGAGACAAAGGGAGCAACCCTTTGTCTCGCCATCCGGTGAAGCAATGAGTAATCTTTTGGGTACAGATATGGCGAGCTGCGCAGACGCAAACGGTCCTCAACATGCTAGTCACACTGTCGTTATTTACCAGTGTGTTCGCCATAGGATCGCTGTTTTTTAAGTAAGTACTTTTTGGTTATTTAAGACCTATCTAGACCTACTTCGAACCCCTTAAGGGTCGGCAGAAGGCAGACTTGTAATAACCGTCTCTTTTCGCCGAAGATATTTTCGATGTTTTATTTATAATAATAATAATATAATATATTCTCACGCCTTCCCATAAGGGTCCCCGAAGGGGTAGGCAGAGGTGTATAAGTAATACCCACACACCCACTTTCCGCCAGAGGTATATTAGGTGCCAACGTGACAGATGGCGAGTCCATCGCCGTTACTCGAGCACGACTATACATACGCCTTTGAATTTCTTCTCAGACGTATGCAGGTTTCCTCTCGATGTTTTCCTTCACCGTAAAGCTCGTGGTGTGACTAATCACTGTACTTAAGTTCAGAAAAACTCATTGGTACAGTCGGGATTCGAACTTGCGACCTTTGAGTCGCAGGCAACTGCTCGAACCACTCGGCCACCACGGCTCTATTTCACTGTAAATATCTTGATGTGGCCGTGATAAAATTATTTTCTTCAATTGGCGTTGTTTTAAAAGAGTCAAAGCTGCCGTCACAAAATAATAATATATCCACACGCCTTTTTCCACAACGATCCTCGAAGGGTCAGGCAGAGGTATACACCAGGCCGTGGTGGCTGAGTGGTAAAAACATAAAGAAAATATAAAAATCATCATCATCATCAAAATCTCATTGTCCCGTTACGCTCATTGTAACGTTACGATCGGAACGAGAGCGCTACACGAGCGAGCGAAAGGCACGATCTTGTTATGACGTTATCCAGTTAAACTATCGTCCGTAAACCGACTTTACAGATAATGTTTTAATTGTTGTTGCCATTGTAGCTTTATTGCATCGTCACGAGGATACCTTCACAACACCCTATAATTTGTAGAAGGCAACCGTTCTACTACAACTTTGACGACCGTCTGGTCTAGTGAGTTAGAGCTCCTGACTGCGAAACTTGAGGTCGCGGGTTTTAATCCCGCTGAGGGCAAATATTTGTGTGATGAACACGAGTATTTGTACCTTAGTCTTGGATGTCCTATGTATTTGTGTATATATCTATCTATATAAGTAAATATATCGTTGTCTATTTACCGTAACACAAGCTTTGCTTAATTGTCCCAGGTATTTATTATCCATGTGTGTATTTATAAAAGGAAACCGTTCTAAATATATATATGTGTGTGTGTGTGTGTGTGTGTCAGGACGTCGTCGCAGGCGTGCGGTCCGTTCCGTGCGTACTCGCACGTGTACGCGGTGTTCAGCGAGGGCGTGCTGCGCCTGTCCGCGCACCAAGCGGCGCGCGCCGCGCTCGCCTTCGTCACCAGGCCGGGGGTCATCGCCTTCCTCGTGCTCTTCCTCTGGTGAGATCACAACTAGCCAGGGTCTAGGCACTGCAATGCTCTTGGTGACATTACGCCGACAATTCGCGGAAGACGTAATTTCTTCTCATACGTATGTATGCTGGTTTCTTTAAGCTCTCGGTGTGACTAAGCACTGTACTTAATATATATATTTTTTAATTTACATTTCTATCATTCAGTGATGACAATCCTAGTAAGTAAGTAATACCTGTAGCAGGTTGCCAACGCTCTTCCAGCCGATTTGTTTTACATAGTTTTTGTACAATAAAAATTAAACTGAATACAAAATAAGTTGGCTTGTGTGTGTGTGTGTCTGTGCGCGTGCGTGTGTGTGTGTATGCGTGTGTATGTGTGTATGTTTAATAGGTTAGGTTAATTAGCTTAATCTCAGAAAAAACAGTTGAGATTCGAACTTGCAGTTTTTGTGTTGAAGGCAGAGAGAAGGTAGGTATATAATTAATTTCGAGTATGGTGGTAGTGTGTCGGTGTACTACATGCGGGCGAAGGCCCTCGCGCAGAAGTCCATGGTGGGCATCCTGCGCCACATGCTGCTGCTGCAGGCCAAGGACAAGGACTTCCTGCTCACCGCCATCACCAAGGTCTCCAACGGAGGTAAACCTTTGACACTTTACGATTGAGGCCACTTCTCATGTTGGTCACGTGACAATCTCCATCTTACCAAATAATGGAACGCTTCCCCGGTGATGCAAAGTCTTGGCTTCGGTTAGTTATAAGGAAACAGTACCCTGAATTAATTACATACAAACATATCATCACGCCGAGTCCCTAACGGGGGAGAGAGTATAGAACCCCAGTTGTCTCAAGATACCTCTTTCGCTTTGTCCTCATTTATCAGTCTTATCATACATGCTCGTCGGTTTCGAGTACTCTTGTCCCGTCCTAGAGCGTCCGACCGATTTGATCCAGGTAGTTGGAACGTGGCCTTCTTCTGCCTCTTCTTGCACACAATTTCGCTTTGTATATCTGTTTCGTCAATCTTTCTTCAGTCATCCTTTCTATATGTCCGAACCAGCGTGACATGCATTTCTTCATCTTTACAATCACGCCTTCATTCACGCCAGTTGATATGTGCATCTCTTCAATCGTGAATACATTTTATGAATAAAATGTCCCCCCCCCAGAATGGCTGTACAGCCCCAAGCCTACGGACGCTGAAGGCCCCGAGAGCCACACGTGGAAGTACCTGCGCGAGGTGCGCCGCCCCTCCAACGCCGGCTTCCACTTCGATGCCTCGCGAATAAGCCGCTCCTTTGCCGAAGGTCGACCCAAGTCCTTCGTAAAGGATAACAGACCCAATTCCAACTACACGGAAAGACCAAAGTCGCATGAAGATGGCGACACTGACAGCTCCTTCAGCTGGCAGGGTTCCAATAACTATTTGAATCGCAGTACTGATGCCGAGAGGCAGTGGATATAACGTAAAGGTGCTAGAGAGAGAGAGAAAGAGGAGTAACGAGAGAGATTTCTGTTGTTTTTTATACTTTCTACATTTGCCTTGCTTAAGATTTGATTGTGGAATTGTCTGTAATGGATAAACTAAATAACTCCTGAGAAGCGGAAGATATAAGATATTTTCCGCCAGAGATATATTTTTGGTGCCAACGTGACAGATGACGATTCCATCGCCCTTGCTCAAGAACGACTATACATACGCCATTTGAATTCCTTCTCAAATGTATGGTTTCCCATTAGCACAATCGGGAATCAAATTTGCAATCTTTGTGTAGCAAGCGACTGCTCGAACCACTCGGCTACCACGGCTCTAGATATATTTTATTTTTTATATTAACGTGGATGAAGTCCGGTGACACGTCTAGTTTGAAATATTGTTGAGAAGTTTTTTCGTATATTGAGTCGCACAATGCATTTGACATATATCAATGGAAATTAATTTACGATCAATGAATTAATTAATCCTAGGATGCCGAGATCCTCGCGTAGGTTTAAAAGTACATATATGAGTTATTTCCGTAAAGTTACCCTTCCTATAGTCTGTGATTCTTTTCCAAATAATTGTGATCTTCGTGACATACCTAATTATATTTGTCAATTGTCTAAGTCTTATAAATGTTTATACACACATACATATCATAACCTGAGTCGGTAATAGGCTGGAAGGTACATTGTAAAATGTATTCTACTCTATATGGAGTAAGAATTGGTATTCTGCCCGATGCACGTGTTACAGGCACGGCTGTCATTTAAATTGTTAGTTACATTTGAAGCGAAAGAGGTATGTAAGTCTAGAGAGAATTGGCGCTCTATACTCTCTGCCTACCCAGTTAGGGACTTGGCGTGATGATATGTATGTATTTGCAACAGATTTACAGATAATTTTACAAATATTATTAAATATAGTTAAAAATAAATAAATATATCATCATCATATCATCACGCCAAGTCCCTAACGCAGTAGGCAGAGAGTATAGAGCGCCAGTTCTCTCTAGACTTACATACCTCTTTCGCTTCGTCCACATTCATCAGTCTATTCGTACATGCTCGTCGGTTTCGAGTACTCTTGACATCCCCGTCCTTGAGCGCCCGATCGATTTGATCTAGGTAGTTAAAACGTGGTCTTCCTCTGCCTCTTCTTGCACACACATTCGCTTTGTATATCTGTTTGTATATTTACTGCTCAGTGTAAATATGTCAGTAGAAATGATGTCATGAATATTGTGCAATATTTCAACGGCAGCTGCGTTACATTGAAATGATCAACCATCATTAAAATTACAAATTTCTTGAGTAAATATAAATAATAAAAAATAATATTTTATAACAGCAACAAATATACAAAATAATATTTCATAATATTTAATAACGAGCATGTATGAAGAGACTGATGAATGTGGACGAAGCGAAAGAGGTATGTAAGTCTAGAGAGAACTGGCGCTCTATACTCTCTGCCCCGTTAGGGACTTGGCGTGATAATATGTATGTATGTAATATTTTCATTATTATCGATATTGATCGAGCCTCGATTATGTATTAAAAAATAGCTCGTATATAAAAATATACATTTATATGGTTCTAAGTATTATACACAATTATGTAATAATTAGTAATTTAATATTCGAGGATTGCGACTCCATGAAACCAGATGGTTGTGTCCATCCAAAATAATAATTATTTAAATTAACTACCTTTATATCTTTATGAAATCTTAGTATGATCACTGTGCTTCCAAACTATTAATAAATTGTATGAATTAATGTATTATTTGTAATATATAGCTTTGAAATAAAAATAAATGTTCATAATATAATAATATTATTTGCGTTTTCTTTGATATATGTTCAGGAGAATTGAAATACCACAATTTGTATGGTGTGAGACCGATAACATACAGTGCCGGATTAACCCTTAAACAAGTAGATTCGATCAAGAGACTTGGATTGCTTTAAGCTATTAAGCTTATTACATAAAAACTAAAAACTTAAATTAGATACTGTTGGACGCTTGGTAAGCGATTGTGCGCGGGGGCCAAAGGGCTCGGGTGCCAATCGGGGTGGCATTTGCGACTCTTGCTAGTACTAGAACTCTAGTAATTATTCTCACTATGTATTTCGTTTGAACAATAACATTACAAACTGAAAAATACTTAAAACAAAATATAATATCTCACGCCTTCCCACAAGGGTCCTCGAAGGGGGAGGCAGAGGTGTATAGGTAATACCCACACACCCACTTTCCGCCAGAGGTATATTAGGTGCCAACGTGACTGATGGCGAGTCCATCGCCGTTACTTAAGGACGTTGAGGTTTTCCCTGGAGAGCACAGCATGGAGTTCTTCAAGAAGGGTGTGAAAACATTCCTGCAGGGTCGGCAACGCGCGAGTGATACCCCTGGTGTGCAAGCGTCCATAGGCGGCGGTAACCGCTTACCATCAGGCGGACCGCAAGCTTGTTTGCCATCCTTGTGGAATAAAAAAAAAAAAACGACGTCGCCGGAACAAACAGAACGGACGACGGAATCGCTTCTCAGACGTATGCAGGTCTCCTCTCGATGTTTTCCTTCACCGTAAAGCTGACTGTGACTAATCACTGTACTTAAGTTCAGAAAAGCCCATTGGTACAGTAGGGATTCGCGATCCTTGGGTTACAGGCAAGTACTCGAACCGCTCAGCCACCACGGCACTAATTACTTATAGGTAAAATAAGTCTAAATAGAACTAGAATACTAATGTAGGTCTGTATATTTTAGACCAATTAATATTTACAGATATCCACGAAGACGCGCCCCATCCGTTTGCAGTCGAGGGGGTCGCGGAATGCGGGGTGTATGACCCGAGCCTGGCTGGCCGCATACATACGTAAAACGTATTCGTTTTCCGTATTCGGACATCTGAAATTCTGAATGCATGGAATCAGCAGAAAATACATTATCTACGCACACGTACGCTTTTTTTTCGAACGGAATAAATTCCGCACGTACGTTTCGTGTGCAAGCCGGCGCGTTCGGAGAAACCTACTCGAAAAATCCTAATGACGTCATGCGGAACGCAGCGCTTGCATACATTTTGTTTGTGCCGGCGCACACGTTCGGAAATTTCTATTCAGTTTCGTCGCGCCCGCACCGCGCGCATCGGACGTATTCTATTGATTATTCACATTATAATGTTATAAATTTATAATGTTAGAATAAATAAATAAATGGCAGAAACATTAATATTAGCGGTTGAAAAATACCCCTGCCTGTGGAATATTCATGACAGCGATTATCACAATAGAGATGTCAAAGATTTGGCCTGGGAGAATGTATTCAAAGAGGTTATAAAGGATTGGGTCACGTGCTCTAAAGTGGACAAAGAAAACAAAGGTAAGTTATTAGGTATCTTAGTATACTTTTTATTACAAATCATATTTATTCTTGTAAATTACTAATTCTCTCGTTATATTGGTACGATATTTCCCCTGCCGGTATCATAAAGTACTCAGCAAAATTGTCTCTTATGTTTCGACCTCGGTTCGTAGATCTGTGTTATGGACTACGAAAAGTATCTTCTTATCTTCAAAGTAATGTGTCAGAGTATCTTCGAATCGATAGCCGTCTCGTCTGCGAACAAAATTATGTAACACACACACTGCCTTAGTTACTAATACTGCATAGTCTGGTGGAATCGTCATGCTAGTGTGAAAAATTCTCCATTTATTCGAGAGAATCCCGAAGGCACATTCCACTACTCTTCGTGATCTGCTGAGGCGGTAGTTGAATATTCTGCGTTGAGTATTGAGATTACTTCTCGGATATGGTTTTAAAAAATTGTTATTGAGTGGAAACGCTTCATCGCCAAGAAACACATAAGGTAGAGGTGTGTCATTGGTATTCGGCAGAGGTTTTGCTTCAGGCATATTAAGGCGATTTTGAGTTAGCTTCTTTCCAAAATTCCAATTGTTGAAAATATTACTATCGCTGTCTCTGCCATAAGCACCAACATCTACAGCTATAAAACGGTAGTCAGAATCTACTACTGCTAATAGTACAACAGAGTAGAAATTTTATAGTTATAAAAGGCAGATCCACTATGCAGAGGAGAAATCAAACGAATATGTTTTCCATCCACTGAACCTACGCAATTAGGGAAATTAGTTCTTTTATAATAATTTTCAGCAATTTCTAGCCAACGTTCTTTTGATGATGCTGGCTTCATTTCCAAAGCCTGAAAAACTTCCCATATTGATGAACAGGTTTCCTTACCTACGGCTGATACGGTCCTGCTCCCCATTAAATATTCAAAGTGTAACTCTTCAAAATTTTTACCAGTAGCCAGGAATCTGAAAAAAAAGAGATTTAAAATAATGTTATTATATTTCAGCTGCTGAGGCGAAGAAAAAATGGACTCATATAAGAGATTACTCTAGAAGAGGTTTCAAAAAAAAAAATGTGCTCCTACAGGCAGTGCCGCTAAAAACAACAATGTTAAACAATATGTTTATGCAGATCTGCTGTATTTTCTTATACCGGTCTTTGATAAAAGAAATACCGAAGGAAACTATCAATCCGATGATTTACACGATAATATTTCACAAGAATCTGATACCCGAGAAGAACACAGCATGGAACAAGTGGATACAAATTTATTACAACCAGCATCACCTATATCAACTCCATCTGCTAAAAGTTTAAAACGAAACAAAAAAGATAAGTCCTCCGAAATACTCAGTGTCCTTCACCAAAACCAACAGAAAGCCAATCAGAAACAACAAGAAGTAGAAGACGATGACATGAAATTTTTATTAAGCTTTAGAACACATATGAAAAATATGAATGAAAATAAAAAAATAGATTTTAAATTGGGAATGCTGCAGTTGGTAAAAAAAATTAATACTGAGTACAATTCATCTCCATGTTCTTCACTGAGTTATGATAACTTCAGTCAACGTTCAGTAACACCAGCATCAAGCCGTGGTTATTCCCCCTGTTTTTCATAAATTCCTGTACCAGAAACTTCACCTAATATGTTATATCAAACGCAAACTCCGTTGCCATACTTTAGTTCATCTTCTTCGCAAAATAAAACCAAGAATTATCAATCTGCCCCAAACAATTCCAGAGTAGTTATTAACTGTATTACACATCTGCCACCGCTTCAATCACCACGTCATCTCTACACATCACCTTCCACATCTCTCCATATTGATAATCTTCAACATGCGGAGGATACCAAGGCAGCAACTTATTTAGTTCAATCTCAAGGACAAGAAGAGGAAAATTAATATTGAAAAATACCTAAAGTTTAAGCAATAAATAAGATTGTTGATTTGTTTTCATTTTTAAATAAGTAGAGATGATAATATATAAATAAAGATAACTTACCTCAAGGTTATGGTTAGTTTTTCTTCCGTATCCAAAGATAATCTCATGCAGGTATTTTGCTTGATTAATTTATCACGTATGCCATTATGAATGCATTATGAATGCCATTATGCCATAATGAAGCCGTGGTGGCCGAGTGGTTCGAGCAGTTGTCTGCGACGCAAAGGTCGGAAGTTCGAATCCCGACTGTACCAATGAGATTTTATAAAACTTAAGTACAGTGATTAGTCACACCACGAGCTTTACGGTGAAGGAAAACATCGAGAGGAAACCTGCATACGTCTGAGAGGAAATTCAAAGGCGTATGTATAGTCGTGCTTGAGTAACGGCGATGGACTCGCCATCTGTCACGTTGGCACCTAATATACCTCTGGCGGAAAGTGGGTGTGTGGGTATTACCTATACACGTCTGCCTACCCCTTCGGGGACCCTTGTGGGAAGGACGACCTTTGCGTCGCAGGCAACTGCTCGAACCACTCGGCCACCACGGCTTTTTTATATATTTACGGCGATATAGCTAGTAAAAATCAAGTATTAATACTGATTAATACTTGATTATTACCGATTATTACGTCATTATTACCAGGTAAATAATGACAAAACGTAGCCGGTTACCATGGAGTCGCGTCTTGTTTATTGTCAATATATATCGCGGTCAACATCAACAAGTGTGGATTTATCTGATGTAATTACGACCTATTTTATATTGTTCGTTGTAATATATGTTAACGGTAAGTACGGAATTATTTTCTTTCACTTGTGTTTGTTATTGTGTATATGTGTATATGTAAGCCTAGAGAGAATGGGGGCTTTACTCGCTCTACCCTATGAGGGACTCGGCATGATGATATGAAGAATGTTGGCGTAAGGTATTCCTTAGAAACCTTTGGCTTCCCACGGTGCAAAGGGCTTAGAATACATTGTATATAAATATATTCATCTACCTTGAAAAGATTCAACTGACAGTGAATACTGCATCAACATTTGACAGTACTTTTGAAGCATATATTAGACCAGCTGTCCCGCCCAACTTCACTTGGGTGTATAAATTTAAATCCCTGAAACACGATCGCAGCTCCACCTATGGGGTCCAATTGCGAATCTAAACCATTCTCGAATCCACCTGAAGACAATCAGAAAATTTGTAAAGGCCATCCAAAGCTCTCATAACATTTAGACAGTCTCCGTCGTAATAATACTCCGTCTTTGAGTGTCTGATCGATTCAATGTAGGTATTTGGACCGTGATCATCCGCTGTCTCTTCTTCCACACACTTTCGGATTGTATATATGTTTCGGCATAAATAACAATTCATAATAATGAATCTTTAGCATAATGGCGAGTGGGGACCGTAAAACTGGCACCCGCAAGCGACCTTCCCCGACATCGTCAATTACGGGAGCGGCGAAATGCCCCTCGCGGTTTGTATTCACGGCACGGAAACCTCCTGGCCTGCCCAACATGCCACGAGCGGGCTACGACGACGAACTGGAAAAGGATAGCATCCTACTAAGGGCTGCCAAAAACTATTATCCTGAAGGTAAGTAATATGGTAAATGTGTTGTCACAACCCTGCCCAAAACCCCCGTCTGTTTATTTCTATCTTCATAACTCAATTTTTCTTTATACCACTGGGGTGGCAATCATGCATGCGGCCTGCCTGTGGTAAGCGGCTATCGCCTTTCTTTATCATTATACCGCCTTTAAATCATCCCTTCCACCTGGCTTTATGTATATATTTTGAAAATGTTTAGGTTTATACGTCACAAAAATGGCCAGTAGCTTTATTATTATTTTAAAAGAATTATTGTCTAAATCATTACAATGAAGTCAGGCGTGTGTGTCTGATGAATCCTGTGGTAATTGAACCACGTTTGGAGTGTAGAATCCTGTTGATCAGGAACCATGTGGATATTGATGTAAAAATAATTAAAGTACGGTAAGATTTCAAAGCTGTCAAAAATTGACAATAATCAATCATTTATAGGAGAAAGCGCTGGTAGATGCAGTGAGTTTCCACCCCTGATGCAAGCGAAATCTTGGACTCGGGGAGTCCCGTACCGTGATGGATTCGACCACGCCAAGCCGACAGATTCTACGGGTAATGCCAAGCTCCAGTTGTGATGCTGGGGGTCTTGACTAATGATATATGACAGACCAAGGCTTGATCACAAATCAATTCATATCATCATTTGGCAGTCCAAATAACTGAAATAAATTTTGATTTTAGACTATAGTGGATTGCAGGATGCACTCTCTTCATAAACACGGTTTCAAATACTCTTGATTTACGATAGATTTGGGTAAGGTAGTTGGAATGTAGCCTTCCTCTACCTCTTCTTCCACACACTTTCGCATTGTGTATCTGTTACGACGCCATTCTTCATTCATACGTATTTATATGTCCAAATTAAGGTAACTTGCTTTGCTAATATCTTCATAATAATATTTATTATTATTCTTTATTTATATAAAATATTATGTCTCCATGAAGGTAACTGCTACAGCGTCCCAACAAAAACAATACGAGGAATCAACATGCCCCCCAAGCGCAGACCACCGCCTAAGCTGTATGGTCCTATCGGGCCCAACGGGGAAATGCAGTTCCCACCGCTCAAACCCTGGGCAGAAAGAGAGAAAGAGAGGCTAGAGGCTATAGAGAAGGAAAAACAAAAGGGGAAGTTGCAGAAGGGTAATTATATGTATTTTATATATACAACCAGAGTGGCAAACAAGCATATGGTCCATTTGATGGGAAGCGGTTACTGCGGCCTATTTAAGCTCACGATACCGAAGTATTACTTCTACGTTGGAAAGTTATACTGTGTTTGAAGCATAATGGAAATAATCCCTCTGCTGCCAACACAATATAACAAACCTCCCGCCTCCGCAAGGAGCTTATTATTGGAAACCTTATTCATCGCGCAAGAACACAACGCAAAATTGGCTTTGGCAAGTTAAAGGAAAACCCGTTATAACCTACCTCTCTGTTTGTAACCATAAGTATCCCAATTAGTTCAAAAGCTTACTCAATGGCTTTTAATACATACGACACCAGGACGAGTCGCAGTAAGCTGTGATACTAAGTCGCTATTCGATAAAAGACACAAGATCGGTTGATCACTTAGTTTTAAAACTTATGTTCGCGGTTATACTCCCGCTCAGTTTGAAAGGTTTGTAGCAAATATTTAGGTGTGAACCTCCATGTGCTCATAAATAAAGCATTCTCACTTGGTGCATGATATTTTTATAGGTCTAGTTCTACTTGAAGACCTGGTTTCCGGTGAATATGAAAGGAAGAAAGCAGCAGCTGTGGAGGCCAAGAAGCAGAGAATAGCTAAAAAGAGGCAAGAGAAGGCGGATGCCGAAATCGCTGCAGCGGAGGCATTGAAAAAGTATGAAAATTTGTTTTAACAAAAATCATTGTTAAAGAAAATATATACAAGAATATACGCATTATAAGACAAAGGATTGTGAGACAATAGAGATGGAAACATAATTTTGACTAGTTAAAAACAAAACCTAAAAGAGCGGTTATGGTTCAAATAGCTTTTCGTTCATTTACACACATATACACGCACACGGATAATCACCGGGTGGAGAAAACGCCATTTCACAAAAGCCTCACAGATTTCTTCCGCTTTGAGATAATTCCACCCATTTGAAACTTTCTCCAAATAATTTCTCCAAAACTTGAGATATATTTTTTATAAATTCTAGCATGACTAGAGGAATATTTAGCATCTAAAATATTAATCAAACATACATCTGACAGGCATCTCGCAAAGCTTTCCTTTGAGGAACCCCACGATCCTGACTACCAGAAGGAAGAAATGTTGAAGATCACAGAGGAGGAGCACTACCGCTACTTACACCCTGATGAACTGGAGCGGATCAATTACTACTTAAACACGGTTTGTTTGTATGTTCGTGTGGTGAAATGAATATTATCTCTGGATATTTTGAAATCCAACCTTTTATCAAAAAACGAATTCTACGCTGATTCCATATTCTGTGCGTAAGGTAATTATGATCCGACATTCTTTAATACCTTAGAATACAATAAATGTAACTCGGCCCCACTACCGTAAATATTTGACGTAAATAATTCATCGCATGACAAAAGCCTTCCTGTGTCATTACAATTCCCACAAACGATAGGAAACCTTATTACTACTATAAGATAGAATATAATTTGCATTTGGTATAAAATATTTGGTATAATTTCAGGCGTTGACAGGAAAACACTTATCCGACTATCCCATAGAGCTGTACAAGCGTGCGAAGGTGCAGGTAGACAAGCAGACAGCAGCTATTAAGCGCCGGCTGCTAATTCTCACGTATCAGGCCTGCGTGAGGCAAAGTGAGATGGAGATTAGGGAGTTCTTCATAATAGCTATGAAAAGGTATCCAATGGATTTGAACACTTCAAAACATAATAAAAATGAATTCGATAAAAACAATGAGATCTAGATGAGGTCCCTGTGGTGACACACATGTGTCCAGGTGATTTTTTATAGAAAGTTTTTATAACAACAAATCAATAATAATAAATCGTTGATTTTATGAATGATCACTAAATATATATGAGAAACTTTCGTCAAAATTATATACAAAAGTCTTCTGAACATCTTATTGGTGAGAAGCTGTGTCAAAAGCCTTGCTGGATTCCACTTCAGGCATGATTCTAACTATTTGAGCTAGTAATAAAGTAATTTATTTCACCAATATTACTTCCTATAGGACTTCTTAATAGATAATCAAAATTTCGTATTGATACAGTATTATGTAACGCCCCAAAAAAACTCATATATCCTCATACATTCCTATAAGGCTCACGTATGGGTAGGCAGAAGTGTACCCCCACTCCGCCAAAGATATATTTTAGGTACTAACGTGACAGATGGCGATTACATACGCAAAGAAGCATGCAGCATGTTTGATGGTAATCAGCTACCGGTATGTATACCGTACGTACGTAGTGTACCAAAATCAAGGGTATCATTGCACACCATGCAAAAATTTTGCTCCATGAAAAGCTTCATGCCATAGATGCGTCCTGTCGTACATCCTCGAGGACCCCTGCGAGCGCTCGCGGCTGCGTATCCCGTTCCTGCCCCCGCCCTGGCCCGCGCTGGTGGTGCGCGCGCCCGTGCCCTGGCACGCCGCCGCCGTGCGCTGCCGCCAGGCCGCCGCCTATGGCTACTGCGAGGGGAACCCCGTCATTGCACAGCTCAAGACCATTTGGCATGACAGGTCACGTAACTTGTAGATGTTTCAATAATTTCTAATTCCAAACGCAATGCAGTCACAATCTATGTAATAAAATCCACCACCAGTCACCAGTTCACTAGTTTAACCTAACTCGGGTCTCGCTACTGTGCGTTTAAGCAAAAGTTTTTTTTATTTTTTTTATATATATAAGTTATTAGTAACGCTATACGGAGACAGTTTTCCAAACTATCCAAGGCTTCTTTATTCGACTGATGTTAAGCAAATACGACTACCGACCTTATAGGAATCTATTAGTGCCCTTCTTTTAAAACTAAGACTGAGAAGCCTAGGAAGCAAGGACATTATCTCAAAAAGATGCCGTGCTGCGGCGATTTGTGAATACGAGTGCGTAGTGGTAAAATTTTCACACATGTTATAAATTACTTAACAATTTGATTTATCAGTTTTATATTGAGTAATAATGTAGGAGAAAAGACAATTGACGAATTGTCATGTATCCAATTTAGATATCAGAACATGTTGATTTGCGACATGAACAAGATGCAGGAGGGCCTCCCCTTCCCGCAGTATCCGACGGAGTTCACCGAGCGGCTGAACAAGCTGTGTGCAGATACTAGGGCCGAGCTCGTCGACAATTGGCTCATAGACGTCGCGGACACCATGATCAAGATGAGACACCACTGGTCCATATACGTTGCAAAGAAGAAGAAGGCTTCCACCTTTCAAGTAGAGAAGTTTTTTGCGTAAGTGTTTTTGAGATATTCATAAGTGCACTGTGCACTTCCAAAGGAGTTTTCTTCCGCGAACGCTCGGGCTGTGGAATGAGCTCCCCGTTGAGGTTTTCCCTGGAGAGTACAGCATGGAGTTCTTCAAGAAGGGTGTGAAATATAATAGTATATAATAACACATATATCCCATGTTTTAATTAAGCTAATCAATCTCTCTCTCTCTTTCTGTGCAAAATTTTATTCAATTCCGTTAAGCAGTTCTAGAGTTATTGAGTAACAGACATACTCACAAACATTTGCATTTCTAATATAAGTAGGATAGTGTTCGTTTGGATATAGAGAAGGAAATATCTACGAAACATAATTTTCTATACATAACAGCATATACAATGCGAAAGTCATCATCATATCATCACGCCAAGTCCCTAACGGGGTAGGCAGAGAGTATAGAGCGCCAGTTCTCTCTAGACTTACATACCTCTTTCGCTTCGTCCACATTCATCAGTCTCTTCATACATGCTCGTCGGTTTCGAGTACTCTTAACGTTCCCGTCCTTGAGAGTCCGATCTATTTGATCCAGGTAGTTGGAACGTGGCCTTCCTCTGCCTCTTCTTGCACACACTTTTGCTTTGTATATCTGTTTCGTCAATCTTTCTTCACTCATCCTTTCTATGTGTCCAAACCAACGTAACATGCCTTTCTTCATCTTTACAATCACGCCCTCATTCACGCCAGTTGATTTGCGAATCTCTTCATTGCGGATTCGATCTAATATCGTGACGCCGCACATTTTCCGAAGAGATCGCATCTCGACTGCATTCAAGCTATTTTCATACTTCCTCTGACATACCCAGGATTCGCTGCCATACAATAAGGTAGGTACCAATATCGCGTTGTGGACAGCAACTCGAGCATTCTTGCTCAGACTTTTACTGCCCATCAACGCCGACATGGCTCCATTCACCTTATTTCCGGCAGTTATCCTTCTTTCAATATCTTTTTCATACTTTCCATCTCGTGTGAACATGCTTCCAAGATATACAAGACATTCACGCTCTAGAATTTGCCCATTTACCGATATAGCACACTCGGTCACTTGTTCATCTCTTTCGAATACCAGAACCTTAGTCTTGCCAGCGTTTAGGCGCAGCCCCTTCTTTTCACATTCTACTTTCATTATGGTAACTAGTGACTGCAGTTCGCCCTCTGATGACGCCAGTAAAACCGCGTCATCGGCGTATAATAGGCAGTTGACCACTAAGTTTCCCATTTTCACTCCGCATCCGTTCGTTCTTAGTGCTCTCAGACAGTTATCTAGATATATAATGAACAGCCAGGCAGACATGATACACCCTTGTTTGACCCCCGACTTCACATCAAACCAGGGTGACATCTCACCATTAACCCTAACGCACGCCCCGCTATCACTATAGAGTGATTTCACGGCATGCAGTAGGGAACTGCTCACTCCATATCCAGGCAACACGTCCCAGAGTTCCTTTCGTACGACTCTATCAAATGCCTTCTCCAAGTCGACGAAAGCGCAGAAAACCCTTTGGTTAATATCCAAAAATTTTTCCGCGATTCCGCGAAGCGAAAAGGTTTGATCCATACATCCTCTTCCTGGTCTAAATCCACCTTGGGATTCCCAGAGAAATCTTTCGGATCGCTCTTGCATTCTTATCGTCAGGATCTTCGTATACACTTTACTAGCTAAGCTGACCAAGCTGATGGCTCTGTAGTTTGAGCATTCCAATCGTGATCCCTTTCCTTTATAGAAAGGCACGATGACTGCTCGCCTCCAGTCGTCCGGAACATCACCCTTTTCCCAGCAAAGATTGCATAGCAAATAGATGACGTCCCAGACCGCTGGTCCACCGTACTTGATCATCTCAGCCGTAATTCCACCTATTCCCGAAGCTTTTCCACATTTCAGACTTCTTATCGCACTTACAATCTCTCCCATACTTATTTTATCCGCTATAGGATCCTCGACAGATTCTGTTGGAGGCAGTTCTGTGAGTAGATCAGCGGCATCATCATCATACATATCTTTGTAAAATTCACTCCATCGCCTGAGGACGTCTGTTTTGTCAGTCAGTATGTTATTGTCCTTCGAGAAAATCACATTCATCCTACTACTAGCTGTAACACGATTTCTGGACTTCTTAACTTCCCTCCAAAAAAGTTTTGCATTGTCCTTGAAATTCTGTGACAGTTTTTCGTCTACAGTCATTTGGAACCTCTCACGCTTCTGAGCTATTATCTCTTTCGTACGATTTTTTTGCAGGCGGTATTTTTCTTTCATCTTTTCTTTCATACTCTCACTTGAGCTGGACATAGCCAAAATGTCTTGCCTTGCATCCTTCTTCTTTTAAACTTCTTCTTTCACTTCATCATCCCACCAACCATCGCCATTTTTGGTTGTCCGCCCTTTCGAAATGCCACACACCTCTTTCGCGGCGCATAATATGCTGGACTTAAGGAACTGCCAACAAACATCGATACTCTCAAACACATCTTTCGATGGACAAGCTAGCTGTTCAGATACCCTTTCTTGATATCTAGAAAGTATGTGCGGAAAGAGGCAGAGGAAGACCACGTTGCAACTACCTAGATCAAATCGATTAGGCACTCAAGGATGGGATCGTAGGAGCTCGAAACATAATCTTCTAAAGATTTTACCTTTTAATATTTAGCGGATTTCAGAAATCCATGTACTTAATGTTAGGATTCACGAATAATACCCGAATGATAATCTATTCGAGTGATCAAAAATATAAAAAAATAACAACTCTTACATATGTTTTTCACGACGTTTTTTAATTGTACTTATGTGTTTTCATATCGGCATTTCATTCTGCATGTAGAAATAAATAATTACTTTATTTCCTTCAGTTGCATCCACGGCCTCATGTCAAAACAGATTCGGGATTTGGTCGAGAGGAGCGTATTTCACTTCGCCGAATATTTCTCGTATTATTTTGTAAGTATTTTTTTATTGCATTTCACTGTTTTCTACTATAGTAACCAAATGAAGGTATTGACAGTTAGTAAGTAACAATGAAAGAAAAAAGGTTTACAAATTAGCAAAGACAAGATGCAGCATCCAACCCCTGTGGCTCGTAGGTCACTAAGAATTTTGTGTTGAAGCTCCTTTCATGTAGACTCAATTTGTTGAATGTCGTCACATTTTCCCAAGACAGTAAATGGATATACATAAGAGTTTATTTTAAACGCTGCCTACTTACATACACTAAAAATATATTATATAACGATTTGGTTCTCAAAAAGTATAGTTTTAGGATCACAGTACTTAAATACAGGTAAACCTCATTCGTACAGTCGGAATACGAACTTGCAATCTTTGTGGCACAGGCAACTACTCGACCCTCTCAGCCACCACGGCTCTTTTTGAAATCTTTAAATCTAAATTCACATATAAAAATAAACAATGAAGTGTGAACGCATTCGTTCAAAATTGCCTTAAAGCGGTCAGAATTACCAGCTTTTTAACTTCTTTGTATAACATTTCTTCTTCTTCTGAAAGTGCCTCTCCATTACTGGAGGTTGGCCGTTGGCTCTGAAAACTTCTCCCTTCTTGAGCCATCCGCAATAGTTGCTCTACACTAGTGATTCCGGTCCACTCTCTATAATATTTACAGGAAGGCAACAACTACTCGGGCCCGTATCGCGACTATATGTTCATAAAGACACCGCTGCTCCGCATCAAGGTGTACGGCCACCCGGGCACCACCAACATCACTTTTGAGCCCACTTTGGACCAGATGAAAATACAGATCGCCAAGTGGTTCCACACTATCATCAATGTCACCTACCAGCTGCCAAGCTTGGATTGCATCATGTATCCAGGTATTTGGGGATATTGGCTCTGTGTCTTTTGGTACAAGCGTCGATACGTTTCAATATGACCTGACCCGATTGGCGCCTGCAATTCGCTTATTGCTATATGGAACCCTGAGAGTAGCAATTAGTTTTTTCGGAAATTAACCGGTGACTTAGATAATGTGCTTGGAAGACAGGGACGGCAATCTGTCACGTTGTCAAGATATATTTAATGACTATGTGAAAACAGCTGTCTGGTCTGGTGGTCAGAGAGGTCAGTTATATTATTTTAACTGATGTGCCCGCGGGTTTACTCGTGTTTAATGTTATATCATTGGTAGTTTTTTCTGGAATCCTGTGTTTAATCAGCTAGTAATCTATCTCTGTGCCAAGCTTCATCCAATTCCGTCCGGCCGTTCTGGCGTGATTGAATAACAAACATACTCAGAAACTTTAGTTTGTTATCAGTAGAATTATTTCAAATAGATCCATTACATCTTCTTTCTATTTTGTATTACGACTGACCTGACCATAGAATGTATTTGTATTTAATGCACTGGTATGTGGTCAGGTACGTCTCGGCCGCGGCCTCACCTGTTCAACGTATACCCGGACGAGGAGTACATGACGGAAGTCATCAGTAAGTCGTTGCGACACTTCAGTGTCAACAAGCCGGGACCAGTGAGCTTCCTCAGCAGCTACGAGGAATACTTCTACATCCTGGATGGACAGGCCAATCAGGAGCTGCTGCAGTTCTTCGCGATGGAACCACCGCCTTATCTGAAGGTAGAATACTGTAATTTTGAAGTACTTTAATCTTTTATCGTGGCTCCAACAGAACTTATAGGTTTGAATAGTTGCCTGCAGGTTCAAACCCCAGCTGTCTATACCCAATGAGGTTTCCCTAAACTTGAAAACATCGTGATGAAACTTACAGACGTTTGAGAAGAACTTGTCGAAAAGAGTATGCTGGAAAACCTCTCTTACTGTATATCATATACAGGTGTCCGCCGCTAATACTGACCAGTAATGGTATAATTAAATTCTTTATTATGTGGTTAGATAAGATAAAAATATTTACGCCTTTCCTTAAGCGTAAGAGAGGCTTACCAGCATCCTCTTTTCGACAAGTAATTCTCAAATGTCTGTAGGTTTCATCACAATATTTTCAAGTTTGGGGAAACCTCATTGTTTACTGACCGCTGGGGTTCGAATCTGCAATCTATTTTCTTCAGGCCATTCAGCCACGATAAAAGTTTAAAGTACTCCAAAATTAATCATGAGTTAGTTAATTTTAACAGTAGATTTCTAAAGTATGGAGGAACCTGGAAAACTCTTTGTCGCATCGGTACCTCGATATATAATAATTAAATATATTATTCTTTGGAAAATCTAAGTAGATCTAGTTCCACTCAATGTTTTGACGTTTTACTGCTGTTTCCTTGAGTAATTCATGACTAAACCATCTCTACCACTTCTAGGAGTGCCCGTAACGTAGACGTACACTCGGACACGTGTCAAACAAATATGCATGACAAGAATCGGATGCCGTTGGGGTCGAACCTGGGGTTATGCACGATCCATAAAGAGGGGCGACTACCGGGCCAGACGGCCACTTAAGACCTGATTATTCCTAATGTTTCTATCGCTCCTAGGACTTCTCAGCTCGCATATACCAGTACGAGGCTCTCCGCGACGAGATCCTGTTCCTGCGGCGCGACATCCCCCTCAATATGGTGATGCTGGACTGCGGGCCCATCAACGACGCCATGTGGGACGTCGTTAACGGACTGCGCCAGTACATTGTTGACCACTTCACTAACATCAACAGGAAGTGGAATAGATCGTATGTTTAAGCATATTACAGTTGATTTTTTAATGGAGTGAAAATGTACGTACTCATTAGCAACATGTTTTATATGTCTGTATAAGAAAATGTGGATATCTTTCTAAAAAAATATGTATTTTAAAGATTTGCAAAAAAACTGGTGTGAAAAAGATGTGATTATATTATAGAAAGATTAGATCGATTGGAGCGGGAAAGAACTCGGCATGATATGTTTGTATGTATTTTAAGATTAGTTAAGTATTTACGTACTTAAAGATGTAGACATCCACTAGGACACATGACAAACAAATATAGTTGACAACAATTATTGGTTGCCGTC